>RJWM01006827.1:0-81934 GCA_004363535.1 Dasyprocta punctata | reverse complement strand
TTTCATTCTTCATTTGAGTCCTAGCTAACCATCGACTGGTGTTGCGACTTTAGACAGATTACCATTAAACACCATGAGTTTCAGTTTTCTTAAATGTAGCACTGAATGAAAAATCTCAAGATTAGGAAGATTATGTGAGAAAATGTATTCAAAATGCTCAGCATGGAGTCTGGTGCGTGGCTAAGTACTCAATAAATAATGCAGTATTATTAGCTGCTTTATTCAGGGACTGAGTGAGGGCGAAGAGGCGGGTAGAAATTACTGTCTTAGTGCACTGTGTGCTGAAGTCCAATATAAAGAGACTTTACACATATATATTACTTTTCTTAATAATAGATGCTATCAGTTTTCCAAGTTGATCTGATAATATGGAAAACATTATCGTGCTAAACAGCTGTCCATTTTTTCAATTATAGGATCCCACCTGTCACACGGAATGCAAAATATGCTCCACAAATATATGGGATCATGTCCACTGTGTGTGTGTGTGTGTGTGTGTGTGTGTGTGTGTATGTACCCTACTTACCATTTTGTGATACAGCAAGCTAACACTTCACTCCTAAGTCTCTTACTGTACATGCTTTCAGCTTGAGCATAACAGAATGGTAAGCTGTATACAAGACGTAGTGGAAAACAGTCATTTTATTTCATTTTCTTGTCAGCTTTTCATCTCTTGCCAGTTAAGGGAAGGCAGTGCTTGAAGGTCTTTCTGGAGACCCTTTCATTCTGACTTCTAAACAAAGTGAGATGTGTTTCTTTGATAGGGCCACTGGCTGGGGAGCTTTGGAAGGTTTATATCTCATCTCTTACCTGCATGACTACATTAAATTTTTTCTCCTAGCTTGGACTCTTTCAAATGCTCTTTGCCCCACTGCCCTGCGTCCAGGGTGAAAGTTAGAAATAGATCTGCTGCAGCTGCTCTTCTCCTTTAGCGTTTCACACAGCGCTACAGTGGGGTTTCTCAGCCTCAGCACGATTAGCATTCTGGGCCAGACAACTTTTTGTGGAGGGGGCTGTCTTGTACATTGTAGGATGGAGAGCCGCACAGCTAGGTTCCACTTTTAGATTCGATGTCAGTGGCAACTCTGATTTATGGTATCTAAAAATATCTCCTGGCATTCCCAAATGTTCCACGGAGGGCAAAATCACTGTCCAGTTATAGGAATTTTCATCATTTAAACTGGTTTAGAGGGTCCCCATTCTTCAGTTCTTACCTTTCTCTTTCTGCACCACACTTCTGCTCTTTGAGGCAGCAAGTGTAAGTTGTTTGGGGTCTGTGAAGGTGGCCCTTCCATCTTTCTTGTCTCAGCAGGGAGTATCATACTCCCTTTCCAGCCCTGTTGTCACCTCTTACCTCACTCCCCAATTCTGAGTTAGGGGCTTCTGTATTTTTTCTGCCGTATCACTTATTCACTCTATTACAATTGTCTGCATAGTGCTTATGACATGTCCCCTTCCCAGTACCCATAAGCACTGTGAGGACGAGAAATCTTCACTCTTTTAATCACTTCTGAAACCCAGGCACAATGCCTGGCATACCACAGATGCTCAACAAATACTTAGTTAACGTACGATTTGGAAGATGATTCTCTGGAATAGTTGGAGCCCTTTAATTTGTGGAGACCAGAAGTAGGCCTCACTGACCCTTTTTGTCCATACATTAGTGGATCTTAATTATAGGATGGATTTCCTGGATTTTTAGGTTTATTTCATCAATTCTCCCGCTCAATTGCAAGTTTATGCTTGAGGATTCTGGGCTGACCATTGTCATTAACTTTCGACACATGGTCATCAACATATTTTTAAAGGGACTAAAAGGGAACCTAGATCCAACAAGTCCCAGATCCTATCTCTGAGCTCCTAGGAGGAGCTGGCCCAGTGAGTATAGCACGGAGTCGATGTAGATGCAGCCCAGTGTAAAAATAGTTAATAAGAGTGCCCTCAGAGTATGAAAGTTGCTGACAAAATCAGGACTATTTAGTCTACAGGGGAAGATTGAGAAGCAATCTGATAGTGGCGCTTTCAACTACCTGCTGCCTGGGGCCATCGCAAACAATGCAGATGGATGGTCTGTTGGAGGTGAGTGGACAGGCCCAAACTTGCCTCTGCCGAGAGGGGGGTTGCTTTTTTAAAGGAATTTAAGTAGGCACCTTCTAGACTGTAATTTCAAGCAAGCTTTTGAAACAAGTCTGCCAGTAAAAAGTAAAACAAACTCTGCTTAGCGACTGTCTTCAGGTTTCCCACTAATCAGCTATTTAAGGTGGATTTCAGTTTGGGATGTAAATGAGACACTGTGGGCCATCTGGTTTCTTCTCCTGGCTCTAGACATGACAATATTCCAACTAATTCAGGTGTTGGTTGCTTTATAAAACACATATGCACACTCCTGCCTCTGCACAAAGCTTTACACACTGGATCATGGTATTTCCAGTCATGCATAATGTTAGATAACCCTTTTCTTTTAATGTCCACTTTATCTTTTTTTTTTCAGTAATACTTGCAAGTTTGAATGATTTTATCTTTGTTTAGATAAATTATCAAGTGTTGAAGTCCTGGTTCAATCTCTTTGTTGCTTTGTTGCAACAACAGGCAGGATTTGTAGGCAGATTTATTTCCCTGGTTAGGCACCAATGGGGATCATTCCCAAAATATCATGCCCTGATCTCTGGTGGTCTAGGACTTATACGAGATAAGCAAACAGGAAGTACAGAGGCAGATTGGCCTGTCAATTGGGGATTGGTTTATACAGTGTGCATCAGTGACCAGCTATGTATCATAGTGACCAGTTGTTTCTAAGAGACTAACTGGAACTGGAACAGGAACTATCATTACTTGGGCAACTAACAAACAAGTATACTGAGTGGAGGGTGCCATTTTCTGCAGCAGGGCAGAAGATGAAGTTAAGCCATACAGAGAGTAAAGAACTTTTTCAAAATTCAGAGATATTTAAAATACTTGAATTCAGGTCTCAGTTCTTTAGTTAATTCCTAATGACCCCTACAACATTCCCTACACAATTATAACAAAGAGCCAGCATAGAGAATCAGAGTCCTAGGGAGTTAGATGAGAAACCATTGGTGGAGTGGTTAGGATTTCTTCAGGTGTAAAGAACCTTTTTCAACCAAACTTAAATGCAAAAATTAAGATGTATAGAAAATGTTCTGAGATAACTCTGGATGCATAGAGGTTAATTCATTGTGTGTAATGGATACCTTATGGCATTGGAAACTCATACTCCAGAAAAGAGGTTGTGAACTTCCTCTGTAAATGTTTTCAACTTTGGGGATATCTACACCTACACTTCTCTTTGCCTTTGTATAAGGAAAAAAACATCAAGACACTCATAAATAAATGAATGTGGCTTTTCTTTAATAAAGTTTTATATAGTAAAATAGGTAATCATTGAATTCTGCCATTTGGTTGTAGTTTGTCCACTCTTGCTCCAGTAGAACCCTGACTGAAGAGGAGTTGGAGCACACAACTCAGGTTGACTGAAGAAAAATTATTCAAGAGCTCATAGAATCACTCAGCAAGAAAGGGCCTTTGGGAAGTTCCAGGGATTCATTTACCCTTTCCCCAGGGTACCCAACCAGGAAAGAACCTTAAGTCCTAAAAGGCAGGCAAACTGGGCCATGTGCCCGCTTAATGGGCAGTCCCCTCATGAAGACAAAACGTAAAAGAGAGAAGACTTCACACATAAAAACTGAGGGGAAATGGTTTGGGGCCTAAAAAAAAGAAAAGAAAAGAAAAGAAAATCTTCATTGCAGAATCTTTCTGAGTATAAAGTGACACATTGCTTTTGAATTCTGCCATCAGAGCACTGTAGAAAACAAAACAAAGCAAACCTAGACTCAGTTATAATTTCAAGTACCCTAGATTCTGAAATCTTTAGCACCAAAAAGTATGATGGGAAGTCAGGAAGAGTCAGGCAGAGCCTGAACATAATGCAAACTGTTACATTTTGACTTTTTAATCTTCATACTTAATCAGAAATGGGCTAAAAGCTCCACTAAGTAGAAACTAGGTCTGGTTTCCTCACTCTTGGCTCAACCCCAGTACCGTGGTAGACGTGCACTGGCCATTCATGCAGTCCCCGATTCTCTCATTCACTTTTGTACCAAGGCCCTTCCCCTCACAGGCATTCTTCAGGGCACTGAGGACCCACCGTTTTGGAAGAGCAGCCCTACCCTTGTACACCTTAATATATGGGTGATAAGGAAAAAGGAAATGGACTTCAAACATTGAGGGCATGCAAGATTATAATATGATAAAAACTGCAAAATAGCAAGACGGGGACCATCCTATGTGAAGGTAACAAGAGTTTTGGATCAGGTAAGAGGAGCTCAGGGAAGGTTCCCTAAGGAAATGATGATTCTGAGCCCAGGAAGAAGAGCATGAGTTAAACAGAGGAGGGAGTGTGATGGAAAAACCACTGTCCACCGGGAGGACAGCACATGCAAAGGCCATATGGCAGGAGGAAACATGAAATAGAGCTGATGTGGCTAGAACATAGAAAAGACATGAACGAAGGGGACAGATGAAGCGAGAAATGAGAAAGGGACAGAATGCTTAAGACCTTACAGAGTGGGTTAAAATTTTGTCATTTATTCACAGAACCTAGAGAAACAGAGCAGGGAGATATAATTCAGATTTACATCAAAATTAGGTTGCCAGTAATAGAGGAGAAACTGTCTTGGAAGTTAGCACAAACAGATACTGGTTAGAGACCAGTTAGTAAGCTGGTGGGGAAGTATTGGTGAGAGGTGGTGGTAATGGAGATAGGTGAAAGGAAATGGATGTATTTGAAAGACATATAAAGGGTAAAAGAAATAGGATTGACTGTGGATTGATAAATACTAACTCCTAGGATTATTGGCGCTCAATGTGTACTTTTTGAATCATTCAATGAATATCTGCCCTTAAGTCTGGATACACAAGTGTCCTTTAAAATGTCTTCCTTTTGTAGATGTGCATTCAAGGCTCTCTGGTCACCGTAGTAAATTACTATCAATCTTCATTCAAATAACTGCTCTTTTGAGGAACCTCATAATTTCACCATTCTCTTACCCTCCATGTGACATTTTGTCCACAAAACTAAACTGTTATTTAAAAGATGGACAATGAGTTACAATGAGTGTCTCTGATTGTGTACACTCTGAGGGCAGGCATGAGTCTCATTCATCCAACTGTCCTTCGTATAAGACTTATGCCAGAAAGGGGACAGACAAGTTTGTTAAATTGTGCAGGAGGCCTACACATTTTCCTGCAGAGATTCCAGTCTGGCTAAGTAAATAGGACAAAAAGGTATTTAAAATGAAGAACCAAAGTGAAGAACTGAGCAAGATGACTGGTGGAGAGAGCATCAAGGACATGAGTGAATCCAAAATACCCCCTCAGGTCCAAGGTTGACTGAGAACGATCTGAGCACCATGTTGAGAAGACCACTTGGACAGCGCCCCTGGAAAATGCCTTACCCAAAGTATTGTGAATGGGTCTGCACACACCTCCCATTGGTCCTGAAGATTTATCTGTGTTGTGGAGAAGAGGAGGGCGGGCTGGGACAACAGCTTTAACAATGGCAAAGAGAATGGAAGAAGCACGTGGCAGCGCAGGCCCTGACAACTGTGGCCCCAGGAGAGTTGAAAAGGCCCATGTGGTGTAATGGAAAGAACACCAGTAGGCCTTGAATGTCTTTAAACTTACTGAGTCTCTTATTTAGCCAGGTGCCCTAAGGCTAGGAGAAATTTCTCACCATTTAGCACTTACTAATGGGAATTCTGATTTACAGTCTCTACCCCCTCACTCCCTGCTGTTGCAGACCCGACTGCACAACAGTGGACCACAGTGGTGAGGAGTGCACTGACTGTGGGGCATGCTCAGAGACAGCGTCTAGGAGGAATGAAATGGGCAGTATGGGTCAAGGAGAAGATGAGTGGTGAGATGATTGCAACGAAGGCCGTAGCTGGCCCCATACGCAGCTCTGGACCTGATGGGGATCCTGTGGCTGTGCCCCCACCTTGAGATAAGAGTGCTAAAGACTGGAAAGGATAAGAGTCCCTGGGTGTGCTCAGGGGTCAGCGCTCCCTGCGGCTCAGCGAGTGAGTGCTTCAGTCTGGATGGAGCACTGCTCTGAGCACCGCTTCTCTCTGTGGTTCCCCCACCGTGGACCAAAGAGGCTGGCATTCAAAGTTCAGCACAAGCTCATCAGAACTACATTGACTACCTGTCTTGTATCTTTTGCTTCAGCCAAATCAGCTACTGTCCTTTTCTTGTGATTAACTTACTGTTGCACCTTGGATTAATAAAGCCCTCATTCCCTCTCTCATTAATTTCTCACTTTCTTTCACGGTACATGCAATGGACAATTAAAAAAAAATTTTGACTGTCAGAATTTCCTCTTTTCTTATGATAATGGACACACACATGTATAACACACACACACACACACACATACACACACACACAAACATTTACTTTTCTGTTTTGTGCAAAGAATACTTTGGCCAGTGGTGCTAGCATATGACAAAGTTCTAACTAATTGTGCAAACAGCAAAAGATGATTTACTTAAAAGATAAACACTTTCAACTACTCCTTAAGCCAAAATCCTGTGAAAATAATCAAAATGCTGCAGATATAATATTTCCAATAAGCTCCTGGCCCTCATTTTAACAGATCTCTAATCCAAGAATGTTAAGTCAAATGTTTTTATGGTTTGAAATATTCTTTATAAAAAAAAAACAAAGAAAAGGAACCAGGCCATGGCAAGAAAACTGGATCTAAAGCAGGTAGTAGAATTCAAATTTATGTGTTCTCTCAATTGGAAAAAGGGTAACTTCGGTTTTTTAAAAAATTTAAATATTAATTTTTATTAGTTCATGTTTGCAGTTCATAATCACAGTCATCACGGGGAGTTAGCACATGGACACCGGACATCTTAATTGTCTTTTCTGCCCCTTTCTCTCCTCTTTTTCCATTTCTTGGTCCCTTATTCATTTACATCTTTGAAAGCGGCAAATTCTTCCTGGGGTCCTGGATTTCTGCACTTCTGAGAGAGAAAGTTGATAACTACAAATGTCCCGATCAGTCCAAAAGTCTGTGATTATAGGAAAAGGAAGAGGAAAAATTGAAGCTTCTCCATCTTCATCTCTTTCCATTCTTCTGTCTTGTGCCATAGTCTCACACAACAGCTTGTACAGCTCCTCATTTGGGCCTTGGCACCCTACCCCTAGGTCTCAGCATCCTCCTTTACAAGTTCACTTCTTCCTGGACTGATGGATCTGTATTAGTTCTACAGGTGGTTGTTCATGTGTCATTTTCTCTAAGAAACTTGACCTCTTAGATGAGGTGGGGAGTCAATGAAAGATCCTTCATTACATTTTGTATGTTGATCACACCATACACCTCACTTTATTGATTGGTTCATGTAATGATCTATATCCTCTACTTACACCTCCCCACACTATAAGCTGTAATACACAGTAGAACTTAAACTCTGACACTTGATTTAATTAATTAATTGATGAATAAATGTGAGTTAAGCCAATGAAGAAAGAGTGTGTGACTGATGATCATTTGCTTCTGGTCCTGTTTTTAATTCAGATAGTTATTCATCTTTTTCCCACTGTGGGATAGATGTTCACATCCATTATCCGTGAATCGTCAGTGAGAAAGGTCATTAATTCCACCGGAGGGAAAATAATGCTGACTGCAGTTTCAACCTCCTTTGACTTTCCAAGAATTGCTTTAAGTACATTTTGTTTTCGAAGATCAGCCTCTCTCCAGCTTCCAAAAGCCTGTCCTGGCCCATCCAGCTCATCCCTGCCCCTGATTACAGAGGGGATAGTGAGTCCAGCAGTTTCTGAGCCAGTTCTAGCAGAAAAGCAGAGCATAGAGAGGTTAGGGGAATCAGGATCTGATATTTCTGGCCCCTGGATGCTCCCTGATTATTCTTTTCTTTTCTTTTCTTTTGTATTCTGAGAACAGATTAGGATGAAGCAGATTAGGGAGCAGTCATGAGATACAAGCCATACTGAATTTCTCTGCCGCAGAAACTCCCCTGGGGAAGGAAAGAGGACATATCCATCAGTCAAACAGGGTAGAATTGGAGCTTGCTCAGTGTGGGAAGAACCAAACCAAAGGTAGCCCACAAATCACCTTTTTTTTCCTTCTCCTTTTGTCTCTACTTATTAATAAAAACTGGGTTAAGTAAGAAGACCCAGTCACCAAATGGAATGTGGATTTGTCATCTCCTTTCCTGATACCTACACTAGCTTTCCTCACATCCATACTTAGGAATCTGTTCTAGAATCATGAAGGATCCTGCTTTTACCCCAAATTGAAAGAAGGTTAGCTGCTGAAATTCTATATCTAAGTGTTGAACTCTTGGTAGTAAATGGTGAAGTCCTACCTCTGTTAATTCCTTTTAATGGGCCATGAGGGACATTCATTTCTTAGCTTTGGGAGCCTGAGGTGACTGTTAAACTTGAAGCCAGAGATGTAAATGTCTGATACAGCCACTAACACAGGTAGTCAGCAAAGGCTGAAGGGAGAAACTCCCAACTTCAGAGGAATATGGCAGCATTGTTTCCAGTCCAAAATAGTAGGCCAAAGAAAGTACCCTTGTGTGCCCACTTGCTAGTTGACTTCAGCTTGTTCCAGAAGAACTATCAGTTTTGCTGTTTGAATAAAGCCTCAGAACAGTTAGGTTGAAGAGGAGGGGCAAGTGAGGTGCTTTGATGAGGAATGTGGGGCTTATTTTTATTTTTTATTTTATTTTAAAGAGAAAAAAACTTCAGGAAAAAATAAAAAACAAACAAAAGAAACATACAGCAACAACAAAAGCCCAAAACAATAGCAATACAGGATTTCAAGACAAGATGATAGGAATTTAACAATGGTAGTTATACTGCAGATTGTTATCTTCAAAAGAGTTGCTCAGATTATCAGATTATAGGCATGCAAAATTTATTGAACAATATGAGCACTAACTGTTCCTTTCTTTGAACTAATAACAACAGTAGTATCATTATCTTAGCTATCTTGTGTGCATGCGTGTGTGTATACATATGTATGTATATATACATGTGTGTGTGTGTGTGTGTGTGTGTGTTTCTACCTTTTCCTTTCCTTTGGAAGGTGAGGTTTTTAATCATTATTGTGACAATTCAGAATATATAGTTAAAGGAAATTGTGGTGTTTTAATTTGTATTTTACTTTCCCACACAGTGCTTCACATGTGAATTCTGATTCCCTTAGTACATGCATACAAGCTTCCATCACTGTTTGACACTTTCCCATCATTTTTGACTTCAGCTCAGTTCCACGTGCCCCTCTACTGTGGCTCTTTGCAGTTTTTGATCTCTTTTCAAGTGAGCTGCTGCACAAAATCAGGTGGGCACGCCTGTGACCACTTGGCCTTGGACCATCTCCGGAGAAGTGACCTGCAAGTAGCACTCAGCGTGCCCCATCCACCCTGAGCTCTCCTCTTTCTACACCTGCAAGGGGTGGGGCCCATTTGCCTTTCTATTACCCACTTCTGAACAGGGTGCCAGAGCCAACTGCCACCAGATTAAAATGATTAATACCGATGGTGATAAAACCTACCAAAATTGTCTGCCAAGAGCCAGCCCTGCTCACAATGTGATGTTTTCTAAACAAATGTGGAGGCAAAAGAAGAGAGGCGGAATAGAGTAGACACCAAGAATAACATCCGAGTTGGTGCTGCCAGGCCATTCCAGGGCTGGAAAAACAGGAGACTGTATCCAGACTGGTTTCTGGGAGAGAAAGTGGATCCTTGTCTTTGCTGGTAGATGCAGTAGGAAGCGTCTGGCTGCCAGTGCAGCGGTGAGCCGCAGGCTTCCCTTGCACCAGTTGGACTTAGTGTGCTGCTGGCTCTCAAGAATGAGGAGCTAATTAAGACGGAAAGATATTCATTGTGAATCTGGTAGCTTCCCGTGGAAACTACAACTTCAAGTGAATGAACAAAGACTCTTGGATATGAGGCTCACACACACTGATAAAACAAAGTAGAATGTAGACGTCTTTTTACAGGTGAAAGAAGCTTCAGTGTTGCATGAAAACGCCCACCTGTAGCACAATACAAAGCTCCAAAGGCAGATGGCCTCACAGGAAGTGGCAGGAAACTGTCCAACACAGACTTTCTTCTAAAACACGCATTCGTCTATCTCAGAAGCTCAATAAGCAAAAATGTAGTTTTGAAAGGGTCAACCGATCCTGTAAATGTTACAGTTTCCTTCTAAATAGGAGTGATATCACTTTCTCTATCAGGTGACTGTTTTTAATGCTCACACCTGTTACAGGAAAGGGGGCGACTGTGTCTTCCACTGGGCTTAATCCCCACTGCCACGTGATCGGTTCACTTGAATAATTGGAAAAAATAAAAGGAGATTGCTTTCTCACATAGCTAGTTAGAATTCAGGGAAGTGAAGTTCAAAAAATTATGATCTTTTACTCTCAGGACCTGCTTTGCCACTAACATGTTTTGTGACTTGAGCTAAGGCAGTTATCATTTCTGAAACTCAGTTTTCCCTTTCACAAAAATAGTAAGACAGACTTCACCCATCTTACATGACAACTTTGAGAACTAAATTATAAATAATATAAAAATGATTTGCAAGGTGAAGCATGTACATGTAAATACATACTACAATAATGATTCAAAGACAACAAAGACTGCTCCATTGTCGTATCATTAAATTAAAAGGTCTACTTTTTAAAAATTAAGAATAATAAAGAAAAATGCTACAACTCTTTTTGTTTTAACAAAGAAAAGTGCCCTAGCGCATTTTCTTCAACTCACATTCCACTTTTGAGACTCTTTGAAAATTGCAAAAAGCAGCTAAATTTCAGTTGTGGGATAAACATCTTAACTCTATCTGGATGGGGAAACGTCTGTTTCCATGAAGCGATCCCAATTTCAAGGACTTCATCTGAGCCATAAACCATCATTCTCTGCTTGGAAGGCAGAGGAGCACATTCTGACACAGGATGGAAACTCAAGAGGTTGGCAGCTCACAAAGATTCTTTATTTTCAAAAACTATGGCAAGAATTGGATTGGCAAACAGCAATTGTGTGCCCATGTGTGTGTGCTTGTGTTTTTCCACTTCAGTATAAAGTAAATAATATGGATCTGAAAGCAGTAAGTAATTTTTAGTTTCCCAACACAGTTCAAGAATAACATGACTGATTTTGCAGGAGGCAACACGAGAAAATTTAAAGAAAATAAAGGAGTCTTCATAGCTTAGTTATCGGCATTAGTGACTGTGGACTTTGTCGACTGTCATCCCAACATTTGCCCACTTTCCTTTCCCCTTTCTGATTGAACCCTTTGTCCTTCCCTGCAAAGCCAGATGTCTCACACCACAAACCTGGTGATTGCATTTCCTTGCTGGGGATTGGGTTTGTATGGGCTTTTGCCTCTATTTTGGGTTCAACACTGATGTATGAAAGGAAGTCCACTGAGAGGATTGTGGGAAAGATGCTTTCATTTATTTTATGATACAACCTCTGGTTCTGCTGCAAGGTGTCATGGCTGAAATGAAACAGGCTCCCTGTGACCTTGAGAGAAGCTAGTCTGAGGATGCTAAATCAGAAAAGTGCAAAGACTTTTATGGGTAAAAATAAAGAGGTCCTTCTGATATTACTGAGTAGCTAATAGCCAACCCTGGAATCGCCCTCCCCCTGGATTTCTTTCTGTGTGATCTATGAACAACCCTGTTGTTGACTTCATTTGAGAGAGGGGATTCTATTGCTGGTAGCCAATATTATCCTAACTGATTTATTATCCATTTATGCTTAACATTTGGTGCTGACACTGTCATGGCATTGAAATTACTCTGAATGAATGTGAGACAAATGGGCTGAGTTGATGCCATGTAAAGAAACATTAACACATCAGTTGAATGAATTGCCAGAGAGATTAAATGCATTCTCTGTCCTAGGCATCATGCTAGGTGCTTTGAGTTAAAGACCCAATTTTGTTTCTCAGGAAGCCCAAAAACTACCATTTTTACATTTTTGAGTATATGATATTGCATTTTTGCGAGCAATAAAGTACACACACATTGCTCTGAGTCATAATTTTCCCACAGGAGAACCTTTCCTTCTTTGTGTAACAAATCGCTTGTTTGCAATGATGTACTTGTTTGCATATATATTTTTCTCAAACCATTTAAAGCAAAAATGAATGTTTTAGAGTGCTACATCTTGGTTCAATTAAGACCTGCTAAATGGATTATTGTTTTCCATAAAGCACCTGTTACATTAGGCATCATGCCAATGACTTTAGGGGATATGAAATTTAAAAAGACAGTCCTTGTCTTCAAAAGGCCTACAATTTAAAAGGAAAGACAAATAGTTATCATCTAAGTGAATTTGTACCATGCCAACAGCACAAATGAGAAACTTGTATGGTGCAGACTGAGGAAGAAGTCACTTCTGGCTGGTATAATCAGAATCTGAACTGTGCTTGCAAAAACATGCAGACTTTCAAAAAGCAGAGTACAGGGCAAGGTGTGAGTATACAGGTGGAAAAATCAGCACCTGCCCAGGGCGGCAGAAGGACCCTGCAGAGCATGTTGACCAGTGGGCTGATAAAGTGTTAAAATGACCCAGAACAGGGAGGGGGTGACTGAAGCATTTGGATGACAGAAACCAGACTCTGAAATATCTAGACAGGTTGGAAAGATAGACTCAATCCAGCGTCATGAAAATGAGCTTGGCTAAATGTACCATTTTGCATTTGATCATTAAAGGGAAAAGCATTTGTAATCACAGCTGCTTATATGAAAAAAGACCTTGTGCTTTTATGCATGTAAGCTTCGTATGAATTAATAGTATTGTTGCCATAAGGGTTGAGCATGCCTGGGTCATATTTCTCTCCAAAAATACAGGATGCCTTATCATTCTTTTCAGATATGGATTCATTTTTTATTGATGTCATAACAATTTACCACTAACTTAGTACTTTAAAAACAATACAACATTTTTTTATATAGCTATAGAGGTCAGAAGTCCAACACAGGTCTCAGTGGGCTAAAATTCAGCTGTCAGTAGCCTCCATTGTTTTCTGGAAACTCCATGGGAGAATCTATTTCCTGCTCTTTCTGGTTGTTGTTGCAATTAGGTTCCTTAGATTTAAAGAACCAAGTTCCCTGTGTTCTTGCTGACTGTAAGCTGAGAGTCATTTGCAGCTGCTTCTAGAGTTACTACATACCTTGGTCCGTGGCTGCCTTGCTCAATCTTCAAAGCCAACAATGGTAGATTCCCCCCGCCCCTCTCTCTCAAAAGTTTTTCACTTTTAAAGATCCATTATACCTACCTAGATAATCTGGGAAAATCACATCTTCTCAAGATCTGAAAACTTCATTATATTCACAGAGTTTCTTGGCCATCTAAGGCAGCATATTTACAAGCTCCAGGGACTGGGGCATGGACATCTTTGGGGAGCCATTATTCTGCCTGCTACGTATGTTTCTCCTGTCTGAACTGTCCTGCTCTGTGGTGGATGCCAGCACATCAGCTGGGCATTGATATACTGGGACAAAACCAAGTGATATTGCCCACACGGGTTAAAGATTTCAAAACCGTGTCGCTCCTCAAGTGAAAATGTTTTCCTTGGGTATTTGGAAGTAAGGGGAAACATAAGAGCTATTTCAAATTATCTAAAAGCCTGTCACATAAAATGAATTTATTCTCTGTTAAACAGAATGCAGAGAAGAATCAAGAAAAAAGTGGAAAAATTTTATTTCTGTCTAGGAAACGCAATCCTTGATCTCCAAAAGTGGCGCCAGTGAACCAGGCTTCTTGGTGCATACGCAGTTGTGCATCCCCTTCCATAGTGGGTGTGAGCCAGCCCGAGGCTTGCTGAAACCAGCGCAAGGCAGCAGAAGTGATTACGCAGGAATTCTGAGCCCAACCATTAAGAAGACCCGGCACTTTCATATTTACACTTTTGCAAACCCTAAACCATCATGTTAAAAAATCCAACTACTGCTGTGGAGAGACCCTGAAAAAGGCCAACAGTATTATCTAACTAAACCCAACTCAAATTACCAACTTACAGAATTAAAAACTAAATAAATGACTGTTGTCTTAAGCCACTAAATATTGGGGTGATTTGTGATGTACCAAAAGTTAACTGAGGCACCCATTCAATAGATCGTATATGTATGTGTTTGTGCACTTGTCCAAGCACATTTTGAGTTTCTCATCATGCAAAGTTTATTTTTCTTTAATTTGGATTACAAAAAAATACCTTTGGCTTTCATCAACCATTTCAGCTTCCTTCCAATGTTGTGCTTGATTTAATGTGTTGTTTATTGACACATGCCTCTGTATATTTCTTTTTCTTAATCTGATGATTTCCTTGATGACTCAAATGTATGAAGCACTCTTAATCATTTTGCTGTCATAATTCATTTACCCTCAAAACACACACACACAATTTAAAGAGTGTTTAAGATGAAACATAGGTCAGTAACTAGAAGCAGATGGTTTAAAGAGTGTGTTTGAAACAAGTGAAATTGCACAGATAGTGGAAGAAAAGCACAGAAACCAGGAATCCCCCAAGGTTTTGATGGACACAGTGTTGAACTTGACAGCAGCAAGGATAGCACTTTTGCAATGAGCGGAAATAACTGGGAATAAGGATTGACCATCAGGCTAGTTAAACACAGATATATTTCCATTTGGAAGTTTATTACCGTGCCAATTTAAATGAGCTTACACCTGGTGTTTCTTTCTCTACAATAGCTACATGAAACTCTAAGTTTTGCAGTAACACCTTAAAAAGTACAATTTTGAATTAAAGTCTCCAAAGACACTGATGTCTAAAAAAGGCAAAAGCATACACACAGGCAAAATGCAATCAGTGATGACTTTTGATGCAGTATTTCATGTATTTCAAAACTTTTAAAGTTAATAACAATCCTTCACATTAGGTTGTATTATTTGCCTTATTTTACAGATGCAGAATGCACCACAAAGCAAGCTTTTATTATTATTTTTAAATTAAGGAATAAGATTGCATATATTTATTGTGTATAGCATGATGTTCTGCTATATGTACACATGGCAGAATGGTAAATCACAGTATTATTACATCCATCCCTCACAAACTGTTTTTTGTGGTGAGATTGCCTAAATATATTTTTCAAGTGTTACAAAGACCAATTTCAGAATTTTATTGCCTAAATAAGCTTAAATAATAACACAAACATGTTGAAATTCTGCACTGTGGCACATTAGAATCTATTTGAGATGTAGAAAAAGCATCTAAATTTTAAAAGCATTGTTATCATATAACACTACTGCAGGCTCTAAAAAGACATGTTGAAAGAACTGTGCAAGGGAACAAGTCTTATTGTGCAGTGTTCAATCAAGGCATAGATTTTGGCTACTTGCCTCCTCCATAGAGTTTTCTTATGTTAGTTTGTTTGTAATGTAAATGTGGGTGAAGAAATGAAAAAGACAATGCTCAACTCTTTAAGCATGCTATCATTAATCTTCAAACCTCCTTTCAAGATTAAACATGTATCCAGTGTCATCTATATTCCATCTAGTCAGGAATTGTTCCAGATGCAGCCCCATTCTCTGTTTTATTAATTCCTCATGAGCATCCTGCTAAATGTGCGGTGCTGTTTCTATCTCTACAGGGCAAGAGTAAGTGACACACTCGAGTTGTTGCAGGTAGAACCAGGTGGAGCTGGTTATTATAGTTTCCCTGTTTTTTCCCAAGCCACTGCTTCCTGCTTGGAAGCTAGTAAAAAGTACTAAAAGTATTGGCAGGGAAGCAAAAAATGGGTATCATAGTATTCTCAGGACTCCAGAAATTGGGGAACCTTCAACCATGGATAACCAATGCCTTGGAGCTTCCAAAACAGGGGTATACACTCAATTAACCTCAAGGTACAGTTATGCCATGATTTACAGGGGCATTAGGAGTAAAATGAGGCATTGAGCATGTGTTGTAAAGACAACCTTTTAGAATTTTAGAAGTGAAGGAGTAGGTGCAACGAGACAGAAAGTCTTTTTCAAATGGCTTCTATTGATCTATATTGCCACCAGCAAAAGAAAATATTGTGGAACTAAATAAGGGTCGTTTTTGTAAACTCTATCGATTCCATCTCTGGAACCTGTAAAACATGTGGCACAAAGATGTGCACCACAGCATTGATTTTAAAAGTAAATGATCCTGCTTTCACCTCCTGAGTAGTTGTGGCTATAGGGGCATTCCGCCTTATCCTGGTGAGCAATCTCTTGTATGCTTTCAGTTGTATCTCAGAGTCTCACTGTTTTGAGTGTATGGTGTAGGTTAGCATCTCCAAGAGGACTTGGGAGCTTGTTGAAAAGACAAAAGCTCAGGTCGCATTCCAGATCTACTGAATGAGAATCTGGATAGATGTTTTCTACGCACCTTAAAATTGAAGCAATGATATCCTTGACCATCCTTTGTCAGGTCTTTTACCTACATTTTCTTCGGAGGAGGGCAAGATACACTTCAGAATTGGATTCCCGACAAACTCTATTTATTTCCACTTACAAACTATCTGTTCATTAGATTCAATTAGTGGATCTATTTTTACATTGTATATCATTTTCTTTGCAGGTGACAGGGGAAGACAGTCCCAGATGCACAACGCGGTTCTGAATAAGGTGTGTGGTCTTAGAGAAGCTCCATCAAACTTCTTCAAGCTTCATTTTTAGAAGTGAGAGTTACAGAGATACATTGAAAAATTGGCCACCGGAATTTTATTATTTCTTGTGATCCCAAGACAAAAATTGCAATAAGGGATTGTCATTCTTTCATAAACACAAGCACTGCCTGAGCAAAGACTCAACTACTAGCACAGCTACATCCTGCTGATGTGGGTGTCATGGATGGACACCAGGCCCTTGGTTCACATTAGCTGCTTGCATTACTTTGCCAATTCTATCAGTAGATGAATTTGTACTACATCAACGGTATCCTCAGCTTTTAGTGAGCACCTAAAGAAGACATCAAATGAAATAAGAAACCTAGAGGTATCACCTGAAAGGGCAGGACTCCATTTCTGTCTTTCTCATTTATGTTCTACTTTGATTCTACCTCACTTCTCATGGGAACATATAGCAGAGAGTTCTGCCTCCTTCAGGATTCGTTGATCTTATACAGATAGAAATTGTGTACCTTCAAAGCTTAATGCAGGTATCCATTTTACTCTCTCAGTGACCACACACTTGGTGAAGGCAGGAGCGAGGAGGAGCCCAGGTGCTCAGCTCTATGAAATCACAAGCCTAAGGTAGAGAGGCGATGGCCTCCAATCCTGCTTCTCAAGAGATGGACTTCCACACCGTGTTCTGCTGTGTATCCTTTGACTTCATAAATTTGTAAGTGACTTTAATCATCTTGTGCATCCAACTCTGCTTAGAGTTGGCCATTAACTTTGGTTTAGTGGTAACAAAATATGTTCCAATGGAAAAATGTTTTTTGGGGGGGTGTCAAGTTTAAGAGGCAGATGAGAAATAGGTATGTGCACAGGTAGTACGACACACACACACACACACACACAGAAAGACACACTCTCACACACAGCCACACACACGTCTGCCCACAAGTACCCCTGACTACCGTGGCTAATATTTACCTCCATTACCATAGCTTTTTTTTTGCTTTCCTCGCATTCTACTAATCTTCTTATAAGAGTTACTGCAGGAACTCCTGATGAGTAAAAATAACTCTAGAGCTATTGAGCTTTCTGGGATAATTCATTTGAGTTCAAGATTCCTTCTAAATCATTTATTTGAATCCCTCTAATAAGAAACCATAAATAGAAACCACTAGCAAGTTTAGATTACTCTCAGAAAAAGGAAAAGATGGCACACAACACATTTTGAGCAGTTATTCTGTACTAATTATTTTTGCAATGTCATATCTTCTTTAATCACACTAATTTTATAAAGTAAACACTGTTATCCTTGTTTTGTGAGTCAAGCGGGGCTCAGGCTTTCATATGCAGCAAAATAGATTCAAATTCAGAGTTTTGATGGTAAATAGTCTTAGGCTCTCTATGTGTGGACATTGCCTCAGGAACATGTTTAAATATGGCGGTCTTTGATTCCAAAGAGGCATTGACATACTAGTTCTTCTGGATCCCATCTGAAAGTGAACTTTGGCATTTCTCTGGTTTCCTTGAGAAGACCCTGTGAAGGCTGTGCATCTGTCTCCCTTTGATTCATTCTGTGTTTCTAGTATGACTTTTTTGAAGGGTAACTTTTTTATGTATGTGAAAAAGAAAGAAAGGAGTCAAATGTTTTGTTTGTTTTTTCCCTTGTCAGGCAAAAGATGTGCCGTTAGATCATTGGATGAAGTCTCCAGGGCCAGGACACAGGTCCTTATTACCTACAGTAGGATTTGTCTCATTGTCCTGTACACTAGCTTCATAGCGATAAATAGAGATAGTGGTGACTAATAAAATACTTGGGTATCAATACAAGTTTTGTCACAGAAGGAATGGAAGTAAGGACATTATAATCTTTTATCAATTGTATTCTTGGCTAGTGAGTGAGAAGTATAGAAAGGAAACAGTACTAAGTGTACTGAAATGGAATTTATCAGAAGAAAAAATAAAGAAAACTGATGAATGAGAAGAAGATTAAGAGCGAAGAGACCTGGATGAGAGTTGTACTGAATGCCACTTTGCCTCTTGAGGGCTCCATTTTCTTATACAAAATGAGGCCACAGGGAAGGCAGGGACTGATGAGCTCCAAGACCCTTTCTTTCTCTAAAATTTGTGTCCCATAGCTGTGCAATAAGAGGCAGTTAAAAACTGGACTCTTTTTCCAGAAGAGGCTTTGGATATGCTGCTCATTAAAGAGATTAGCCGTCCATTTGCAGGGATGTCTCTCTAAGGTAGGAGAGAATAACCCAACACAGTTTTAGTTTTGATTTGCCATATGAAGCACATATCCAGTTCCCTGGCAAGTTAAGCCAAGCAGAACTTCTCATATGTTTCAGGAATCTAAGTATTTGGATGAGACAGAGAGCAAATGCCTCTTACTAATGTGTGACAAATCCATATGGAAAGAAAACACTGTTACTTCTTCCCCATGAAACACAGCTAAAGCAAGCCTCATTTTTCTGACTTTGAAAAAAGTCAGAAACCAGGTGGGTGGTTTATTTCACAAACTGGTGAGAATCTAGTGCGTCTCTCCCACTGAGACAAGATGGGGTGAGAATTCTTCTGTTATAACCCAAGGCTGTCAACAAGGTCTATGACATAAACAATTAGGTCTTCTGCCAGCCTGAAGGGTAGATGAACCAGTGTAAGGAAGAAGAGAGGGTAATTTAAAACCAACTTGGACCCTGGATCTGAACTTTCTTTAAAGCCCAGGACCTTTGTGGATGGATAACTTTTTTCCATGTAAAACCCTCAAACTGCTCCCCACCCTGATCTCAATGTAGTAAGTGTGATGAAGCCTTTGGTGGAGAGGCAGGGGAAGGGGAGGAGTGTTCTAACCACTGTCAAACTGTAGGTCTAGAGGATCATGATGCATTGGCTTCTAGTTTTAAACCAATTTCAGCCCTTTGGAAGACACAGTGGATCAGTCATTTCCCCTATAAGGTTTAAGATTTTAAAAAAACCCATAGGATTATACTGGTTAAATATTGTACATATAAAAAAAGAAGCAGTAACAACAAAAACCTAATCAATCTGTATGTCTTAAATCATCTCACCTTTTTAAAAGAGTAAGAAATTACATTGGAAAGAATATGTCATCCCCTCTGTCCTCCACTCTAAGTTGGTATAAACTACAGAAGAACAGTGATTTTCATTGCACTTGCAATTGGAGTGACAAATTGAAGCTTTTGTTTTTCATTAATAGTCTTCTTGAATTAAACTTTTGACTTTCTTTCTCAAGACAGGGTCTTATTTTATAGTCCAGGCTGGCCTTGAACTCATGGCAATAGTCCTGCCTCAGCTTCCCAAGTGATAGGATTACAGGAGTGCACCACCCCCAGTGACTCCTCTTTTTCAGTGTTAAAAGTAAATTTAATGTATATGTCTCCATATACTCATTTTGTGTCATATAACCAGAATTAATCAAACACGCATATTTTTCCAGTGTGTAATTTGACATTATATACAATTAGGCATAAATGTCATAAGTTTGCTACAAAAGAAAACTAGCTGGGTGACAGGACATAGACATTGAAAAAAAAAGTCAAAGGTCTTATTACAATTCAGAAAATCAGATACAAGTAACTTATTAATGAAAAGGGGCTTGGATAAACCCATACATGCCCACACACATACGCACACACAAGCTCCCACACACATTTTGATTTCCTAGAAATGTGAGCATAGGTATGAGCTTGCACTGTACTAGAAAAGTTCCATAGAGAAGACTCCTTAGCCATGGAAAGTATGTAACTCACCAGTCAAAGGAATCAGTGTTCTTTCTTGGATGTTTTTTTGAATTCCATAAATTCTAAAAATCTAAGTTTTTTCTCAAATATTACTTAGTCAAATAAAGGAACTCAGCTATAAAATTCCTATATTGTTTGACTCTCAAGGAATTAGAAGTTTATTCTCAGACACATTCCATACAACTGCACCTATTAAAAAGTTCTTTCTCAGCTGGGCGTGGTGGCGCACGCCTTTAATCCCAGCACTCAGGAGGCTGAGGTAGGAGGAGCGTTGTGAGTTCCAGGCTGGCTTGGGCTACAACACGAGAGCGCAAGGCCGGCCTGAGCTACACAGTGCGACCCTGCCTCAAAAAACCAGGGCTGGGAGTTTGGCTCAGTGCCTTAAGCGCTTGTCTGACAGGTGCGAGGTTGTGAGTTCAATCCCTGGTGCCACAAAAAAAAAAACAAAAAACAAAACAAAAAAAACTTCTTTCTCATATTACACCAACACTAGCATTCATTAGCATTTCACTGGAATCATATAGGATACTTGATTTGTTCACATAATAAACTTAAACTTTTGAGATCACTTGTCAATCATCATAATTTTCTGGTTTTCAAATTAAATATACCAAGTACAGTATTTGAAACCACGGTGTGGTAATTATAGTTGAATGAATGAGTGGAAGAGTGAAGAGACAAACCGGAAGTTCTCAGTAAGTTGGTGAAGAGATTTTAATTGACATTTATTGTATATTATGTATCCGAAGGGTACTAAGTTCTGAAGTTCCCTGTCAAACTCTTAACATTTGGAACTAATCTCCACAGTCCAAAGGTTCTACTTAGCTCAGAGAAGAATGGGCCCACCATTACTTCCTGTGCTTTGCAAGGTGGTGTAACTGAGGGAAAGAAGGGAGAAGTAATGCCATCATAGTGCTAAACTAGTGATTCCACAAACAGCTTTAATTCTGCAAAAAAGCTAAAAACTCAGTTGGAAAACCACAAGAGGGCACTAGACTACTACATGGCCCGGCTCTACTTAGTACCCCAAGCACGAGGCAGGGTCAATGAAGTATTGGCATTGTACTGATTGTGGTAATAGTAGATGACCGTATCAGTTGGATGTGCTTAATTCGTATCTGATATGCAGTGTGTAAACGTAAATGATAGACAGTAACTGGCTATGAAACACATATTCAGATGACATCCTCAGGTTATGATAAACAATAAGTAGAACCCACAGGCAATTTGAAAAAAGTGAAAGGGAGAAATGTCTTCCCCCAAAGTTCCAAGGAAAAGTGAAGTGGTTCTTTAAACTGTGAATTCTGAAAATGACAAAGACAATTTGGTGCGAGTCAGGGGCAAACGGCAGGTATTAAAAGGATAGAAGCCCTCTGCATTTGACTCAGGAAAGCCTGACATTTGACAAGCCTCATGTGGGTCATCAGGTTCTTTCCAGTCTGTGAGATTTACCCTGGGCCCCACCCCAGGTACTCATTTTCTCTACTTCTGAAGTCCTCTGTACTTTACACACTTTTCAGAAAACTAGTCTCAGACTAAGGAAAGCACACTTAAAAGGCTCTCACAAGTACAGACTGAGCCTACATAATTACCACTCCGTTTTTGAAAAAGGCAAGAAATTTGGTCGAGTTACAGGTTAGCCTGAAAAAAGTCACCAAATTATTTTTGGTCAATGAAGAAGTGTTTCTACAATTGCAAAGTAGCCAATCAAGTTAAGTCAGCCAGATGTGAATCAACAGAGAGGAAGATGAATCAAAAATGTTGCTTAGGATCTTGGAAACCATATTCATGTCAGAAGTCTCAGGTTTCTCACTTTTAACTATTACCTTTAATATTATACAGAAAAGAAAACCTTTTTGGTATCATAACTATATATGGTATGTATTCTTTCAGAGAGAGAGAGAATAGACTTAGATAAAATATTATAGAACACACTTTTTAAAATTAAGAAATGAAAATAATAGTTCTACTCGTCCAGTGTGCTCCAGGAAAATCATGATTAATGGAGCTCAGGATATATGCCCGAGCCAGGACTTGGTAGTGTGTGGGGAATGACTAAGACACACACCAGCCTGGCTCAACCTCAGGTCAGGTAAACTAGGCGAGGTGCTGGGACTGCCTGAGCCCCTTCAAGGTAGCCCATGGACTTGGCAACAAGTGTATCTCCAATGAGGGACTGGTGGGCACAGCTGGCCCAAATGAACATGGTAGTTTTCCAATTCTTTGGTTAACCGAGACTATCTTGGACTGCAAGAACTCGTCAGCAGCTAGAACTCCTAGACTGGTTGTCCAGATCACCTACATACATCAATAATAGCAAAAGTCTCCTTTTACTAAATGCTACATAGACTTGTTCCAAAGTCTTTTTTTGGATTTGTGACCTTACCTGTAATATTCCTTAACTAGAGGGGGGGAAAAGAAAGAAAAATGTAAGGAATTTGAGTTCTGCTGTGTCAAAGGCTCAGAATTGAGTGTAGGAAAATTCCCTGTGAGCTTGATAGAAAGGTGGTTTGTTTTGTCTTTGTTTTTGTTTCATTTTTGCGTCTGCCAATGTTGAAATGAAGCTGCTTGCAGAAAATAGAGAAAGATCGCTATCATATAATTGTGTTCTGCATGAGATTTGGAGTGCTAAAGGCTTACAGCACAAACCCTCGGACACTCTGCCTTAATGCCAGGCAGTCCTCAGGGGTTTGTAGGTTTAGCCCATTGTGATCAACATCATCCATCTCCCGCTGCCTGCCAAACTCGCATGCACTGCACCCAAGCCAAATGCTACTTCTTCTAGGAGATCTTACCTATACCCCTTCTCATTTCTCTGTGGTCCTTTGCTCAACTTTACAAGTTTTCTCATCACTTAAATTCATTTATTTTCTTTCATTAAAAAATTCTTTACCAATAAACTCTGCAAAAATAAGTAACTGAAACAAAAAAGAATTTTGAAAAATAGTACTTAGATTTTCTAAGTGTTATTTCAGAAGAGAGAACCATGGTTTCTAACCACCCCAGCGACACAGGGAACACTACAGAAATGATGTTCAAATGTGAAAAGTACCCCTGCCAAATAAATCCCTTTAAAAACACATGATCTTATTTGGTCCCTGGGTGCGGTTCTTTTCCCTTTAATAACGTGGAGATTGCAATGATTACACCAAGCGAGGCAAAATCACTCTGCATAAAAATGGGGGAGGTTAGAATCAAAGACCTGAATTTGTCTGTTCTTTCTCTCCACCATGTTGCCTTCTAGTATGCCCCCAGCATCCTTAGAAACAAAGGTCTGAGCGAAGCACAAAGGGACTTCTATTTTCATCTCTTAGTTCCAACAAGATGAGGATCAGCAGGCAAGCAGACACACTTGGGGATAATGGCACTGCTCTCTCAGCTGGGCCCCTCGCTCCCAATGCCTTTATCCCCACGCGGATGACCTCCGCAGAACAAGCTCCCTCTGTAATGACCACTTCGTCAGCAGGGGCTGTGTATTTAGTAGCAGGAAATATAAGCTTTTGTGGCCAGTGTGACGTCACCTTATCCACTAAACAGGCCTTTATAATTTGACCACAAAAAGGCTTGAAAGGGATAGACACATACATACAGGGAAAGAAGCGATAGGACTGTCAACAGTTGTGTGTGTCATGAAAAGAGCATTGTGCCTTCCAAATGTTTCCCAAAACCCTGATGTTTGGTCTGCCGTAGACAAAACATCTGGATGATGTATGGCATATTTTCTTTGTAGTTGAATGTCTCAGCTCATCATTTCTCTGCCCTTCCTTTTTTCTCTGATTTCTTCACCCTCTTCATCCTCCTTGTCTCTTTTTTCTTCCCTATTTTACTCTCCATTACTCTAAAACATCCAAATATATCTTTAAAAAAAATCTTTCAGTTGTTTTTAAATATTTGGTTGTATGACACACCTATGCACTCCCACACAAACACACACATAGGCGTCAATTTTATTATTTTCCCCTGGATACTTCAATGATAGAGAGGAAGAACAAGAAAAACAATTATGGATAAACAGAGAACCCACACAGAGTTACAGAGAGCATACAGGCAGACATTTAAAAAGTCGTAGCTAAGAGATTAGTGTAACATTAGGATTTGTATTCTGTTAAATGTCTTGATTTTCTAGTGAATTTTATAGAGGAGTAGTGCTAAGAGATTCAGGATTTTTCAGGGTCACATTGTGCAGGTTCAAGGTAATACTACACTTACATATTTCATTTTATGCTTTATTTCAATTTTAAGCAAAAGAAGGGCACATGTCAGGCATGGATATCAATACTACCATAACATACAAAGAAGAAAAGAAAACAAAAATTGATTGGTGCACTACATTAAAAAGAAGATAACTTGAAAAAAGTACAAAGAAACTGAAAAATAAATACCTATATAATATACTATGATAAAGTTTTCACTAGCTTCTCAGATCTTGGAAGCTAGGGAGAGATGAAGAGGCACTAACAAGAAAATTGGGAGTTGGTAGCTGGTGCATTTGATCTCTAAAGTAAACTGATGGAAAAATATGGCTTCCCTTAATTTGGGCCATTGTGGGAAACTCCATCTCAGAATTCTGAGCCCTTTTCTGAGGTCTGAGTAGCAGGAAACACCTGCTTTACTTTTCTCCTGATTCTTTTTTTCCTTTTAGGGAGTCCAGGTACCATTACCCTCCCTTTCTGTAGTGCACAAATGGACAGGCGAATTTTCCACATGCCCTAATCTTTCTTAAGTGAGAAAATCTGGAACCATCTATTGGCATCTGATGCACTTTCAGATCTTCCTGATCCCCTCATGCTTTTTCTGCCTTCCAATTGGTCTTTATCCTTTCTGAAATCAGCTTTCTCCACCACTTATGCTAATAATAATTTTCTCCAAGAATAAATGAGGACTAAGAAGCCTGTTCAAGAAAGTTGAGAGACAAGTGTACATTCTGTTCATCTCTATCCCTAATTTTGAGTTTTGCCATCCCCCTCAGTGCAACCAAGGGGGAAACAAATGCAATTCCATTTTGGAAAGGCATGAACAACAGATGCAAGTGTGCATCTGATCAAGATAGCACCCTTCAAATATCTTCCCACCCGACTGAGGGACACTGAGCTATTAGCAACCTCCGTGAGTAGCCTTTATCCACCACAGGAAGCAGCAGCCAAGGAACCATGTTAGAACCACACACAGAATGTAAAACATTTTCAGCATATAAAAAATATTCTGAAGTCCAGGCTTACAAAGACTCCTGGAGATCTCCCTGTCTAGTTCCTGTTCTCTAAATAGAAGAACGACTGCAGACATGTTTGCAAAGCCATCTTTTCTCTGGTGCGTCTTCTTCTGTTCTGTAGTACAAGAAATCCTTCACTAGAACATTGCAAAAGGCAGAGAAAACAAAAAGAAGCCAATGAAAGTGCTATTTGCCATTGTTTTTCACAGGAAATTTCTAATGTACCTATTCCTGACCAATTAGAAATGTATTTTTCCTTATGGTTAGAGGCAGGGTGGTATACTAGAAATGTAAGTGGTTTGGGAATCAATAAATCATAATGAATCACTGGAGAAATCAGTGCCATTTTTTCTCTAGACTGTCTAATAATGGGTTAAAATGGGAGGGCTACATCAGAGCATTGCTGATGTTACTTTTACCCGGGAATGAGAGCACCAAGCTGGTTATTTTATTCAAATTGTTCCTAGAAATCAAGAACAAAATGAGAAACACTCAAGTCAAAAAAGCAAGAAAATAATAATTTGTGAAACAAATACTAAATGAAGTCAGTATATGACCAGAACCAATATTCAACTTTTTCAGTAATTAGTGAAATATAAATTAAAACGTAAGACTCTCATGGTTAACTCTTAGTCTGGCCAAAATGGAAAAGATACATTTTCATAATTTTTTTAATCTTGGTATTGTTCACAGTATTGACACACTGGAAACAACGTGTATACATCTCATTGTGGTGCAGTGGTCCCCCCTGATGTGGAATGTCCTCTCTCCCATTTCAGGGCAGTCAATCTCAGTCTGAAAGCATTAAATGAACATTTCAGAAGTAAACAATTTACACATTTTAAATTGTATGCCATTATGAGGAGCATGATAAAGCCACATGCCACTGCTCTCTATCCCACTCACGATGTGAATCATTCACCTGTTCAGTTGTATCCATGCTGCAGCTGTTTCTGCCCTCTGTTTACTTAGAAGCCATCTTGGTTATCACATCAACTGTCAAATCCAACGTGAGCACCCTTCTTTTATTTAATAATGGCTCTCAAAGGTAAGAGTAGTGATGATGACCATTTGAATTTGCCAAAGAGAGGCATAAAGTGCTTCCTTTTGGTAAAACAGTAAAATACCTCAACATAATAGGAAATAAGGAATTGTCTGGCAAAATCACTGAGATCTATGGTAAGAATGAAATTATGGAGGAGGATCAAGAAACTCCTGAAAGTTTGGTTCTTACACCTCAAAGTAAAAGTTATGGCCACAGTGCATAAATAATTAAGATGGAAAAAGCATCAAATTATATGATTCATTGCTAACTACAGTTTGAGGTATCTACTGAGGGTCTTAGAATGTGGACAGGAAAGGGTTACTATACTGTATCGCTTTACTGGAATACCATCACTCAGTAAAAATGGGTCTATATGTCTTAGCAATGGAAACATGGCTACTACACATTAAGAAACATATTATAAAACCTATACACCATTACTTCACTTACAGAAAATATGTATATAGATGTGGGCATACACACAGAAAAGCATTTGAATGGACATACACCACAATATTAACAGTGACTATCTTGAGGTGTTGCAGTAATTACATATCTTTTTATTTTTTTCATATTATTGAAATATTTTACAGTGAAAATATACTACATTTATAATCAGTAAACTTTATCTCCATTTGAGAATAATTTCAAATTAAGTAAAATGCTACAAACATACTGCACATAGAAGAATATTTAAAGACAGGAATCAGCCTCACCGGGAAAGCAGATGTTAAGGAGAGCTGTTAACCAATCTACTCACTCAGAGTCCTGGAATCGTAGCCATAATTACACATAGGCTCTGTGTGGTTCAGATATTTCTCTTTTATAAGTTGTTTGTCTTTGCTGAGACTTGGTATCTTCATCTATAAAATAACCCTGATGATTTTCACCTTGTAAGGTAGTTAGCAAGAATTCAACAATGTGTAAATTGTGTAGAATAAGCCCATGCATATCAGCTATTATTTCATAAAATGAATATGTTTATTCTTTACGAACAATTATTGCTAAATTAAAGTTGTTAATTGATAGAATCCATGCTGAAATGACATACCACCTGCCATTTGTAGCCGTTGTGTGTTAACTTCTAAGGTTAGCAGTTAATAAGATATTGTTAAGAAGATGGTGGAGAAGTCTTTGGCCATAGATGGCTTTACTTCTTTCAATCAGTAGTCTTCTGATTTCTCTCACATGCAGCCTCTGTGTTCTGACCAGCTGACTGATCAGTAACCACTCCATATGGAGTTCTAATATTAGTACAACATTGACCTAGATAAGGTGGAAGAATAAAATAGAAGAAAGATACAATTTCTACCTTTGCAGTGCTTATAATCCACTGAGGAAAACAAACCAAGGCTCTCCAAACTGCAGTATGGTAAAACGTTACATGTACAATGGCAAATAGAAAGTATAAAGCAAGAGAAATGTATCTGATTCACTTGGGTAGAGGCTTCAGAGAAGCTGTGATGCCAGACTATTAAACAGGGATATTCTACACAGATATGGAGAAAGGGATGCCAGGCATTGAGGGAAAGTAGAATATTGTATCAGGACACAACAGGAATCTTCACATGTGGAGAAACGGATGAGATGAAGCTGGAAATGAGGGGTTCTCTACCAGCTCTGCGTTACTGACTTGATCAGGAATCCTTTAATATAGCTGAGCTTCTGAAGTCTTGGCTTGGTGGGTGGCAGGAATGGAGGTATGTATGGTACATGGGCTTAACCTAGCAAGCTCATCTGGTTATATAAGAC
Organism: Dasyprocta punctata; assembly: GCA_004363535.1. Taxonomy (NCBI): domain Eukaryota; kingdom Metazoa; phylum Chordata; class Mammalia; order Rodentia; family Dasyproctidae; genus Dasyprocta; species Dasyprocta punctata. The sequence goes on along the minus strand of RJWM01006827.1, from coordinate 53,498 downwards.
AGTCCGAAAGTTTGTGAATTTTGGTGAGATCTAGTATCTAAGCATGGTAGTGTATATGAGGCTTAGGAAAGGTACTGGGAGACTGAATTGAGCCTCTATTTTCCAGGGAAGGACTGGGCACTAAACGGAGCAGAATCGTCTGTCTCCAGACAGAAGGGCATAGGTTAGGTGGTAGTGGAGTCCTCAGTGAAACTGCTTTCAGTGACATGAAAAAGGGTCAGAAGTACTGGGAGGGTCAGTAAGATGAGTTTAAGTATAAGCTGAGAAGATACGACACTACAAGAAAGCTCTGGGGAAGAGTAGAAACCAGCAGAAAACTGTGGCACCCAGTTCCCACCAGTGAACATCCAACTTGGAAGCAAGCAGCATCCTTCTGTGATAGACTCAAAGCAAACAAGTGGGCTGCCTGGGACAGAGAAGTTCAAGGGTGCAGGGCAGAGGGACAAGGTAGAGTCCTACCTGGCCAGCAGCACTAACAACTGCAAGACCATCTCTCCCACAATCTCAGGCCTGCCCTCCACCTATAGTTCAATTTGCCTTTCTTTTCCACCTGCCTGAAAAGCTGGGCTAGAAGTGAGTGACTTGGTGTCTTGGTGCCTGCATCATCCTCTGGGCCACAGTATATTTATCTGTACAATAGAGATAATCCATGCTCTATCCAGCTCTCAGAGTTTTTTGGGGGGATTAAAAAACAATGTAAAAATGACTTAAAGGTGTCAAAAAGTACTCTAAGTGTTGGAAGTATGAATACTGTCATGTCAGAACCTACTTAATCGTGGCTTTCAAGTTCCCTTTCAAGCCAATATACACTGAAATTTAAAGCCAAAAAGATCCGGGTGTTTGGCTTTATAAGTCTTCCTCAACAATATTCTCAGGATACCTTAGATATTATTATTTTATAAAATATTGTAAAAATGTTAGGAAAAATTATAAAAAGTTGCAAAATAAAAGCTCTCCTAGTTCAAAGCAGAAAATTACTCCATATCCAAAATTAGCTACATTCCTATTCGACTTGAATTTTGTTCTGGGACAAATGTAATTGTCCAGAGAGTTTTTTCTTATTAAACAACAAAGACTCTGACCCATTACTCCCTGTCCTGAACCCCTCTAAGCTTTGGTTTCCAAGAAGGGGGTGGTGTGAAAGATGTCTGTCATCTGTCACATTCTGAGTATGCTATACACTCAGTATTTCTTGAGTACCTCCTCTGCTGCTCAAGCTATATGGGACTGGGAAGTGGCAGCTGTAGGACTTCTAGTGTTTACCTCAAGCATATTAGAGTAGTTGAAGAAGCAAGATACAAATGTATAAATACATAAATAAAACTCTAGCACCACCTAGCCTATGCATTTCTATCTAGAGAGAGAAGATTCTGCTTTAGTTAGTGCCCAGTCCTTCCCTGGAAAACAGAGACTCAATTCAGTCTCCCAGCACCTTTCCTAAACCTGATCTATACCGCCATGCTTAGATACTGGATCTCACCAAAATCTACAAACTTTGAGACTCTCTTACATAATCACACATCTTTTGTTTCTATCAAGCATCTGATTCCTTTGCATATTGTTGCACACAGTTTCCAAAGTAACCTGCAACATGGGAGGGACTGGAGGTACAGGGGATGGGTTTGTGCATGCACTTTTTAGAGAGAGTCAGTTTGGACTCCCAAGAGAGCTGTGTGCTGAGCTGGAGGAAAGAAGCTGGGTCCTTTTTTCTCCAGGTGCAAGCTGATGGTGTCACACAGTGGACTGTGCCTGGCCTGTGAAAACATGCAGGTCTGTGTTGCAGACTTCTTTCCACCTGGGGGACTTTGAGTGGGATGTCAGCTAATGTTACAATTTTGAAGATGAAACAATGGGATCAGGTGGAATTGTAATGATTTTAAAAACAGGAGGTGCATGTGAAGGCTATACAAAGGGAACAGAGTTAACAGGTACCCAGCTCCTTCGGCAGCCTCACCACATGAGGTTAAAGCCCCCTGGGGACAAGAAGCTCTGGCATGCTCTGGCATGTTCTCCTTCCATCAGATGTACATCTTAGACCTTCTCTAGTCCAGTAATAAGTATGTTACTGTTGCCTTCAGCAAGCCCAGGCTGCTAAGAAAGCATTCACCTGAGCTGACGGTGACATAACCTACCTGGGGCGGCAAGAGAAGAGTGAGTGCAGAGCCCAGCTCTTTGAAAGGAAAGGTGGAGCTGGAGAACATACCCTTGATACCTGAAATACCCTTTACCCCATTGTTCCACATTTGTTTCCCCATGGTACAGAGGAAATGGGGAGGTGAGAGTAAGGAAAATATTTGCTCTCTGCTTACCATTCTAGCAAACAGAGGCTTTGTTTCTCCCTCCTCCTTGCTGTTCAATCAACTGACCAGTATTTATTGAGAACATTATCTTTGGGGAGGTTATCATGTCTGCCAAGGAGGGTAAAGAGGGTATAACATAGTGAGAAACACTGAAAATAAATCTTGGCTGTATTATTTGCTAACAATATAATTTGGGACAAGCTACTTAACCTGAATGAGACTTGGTATTTAAAAATATAAAATGAGAATAATAATTTCCACTTTTCAAGATTAATATGAATACTACAATAAAAACATGTATGTCTAGAATATATTAGGAGCTGAATAGATGATAGTTGCAGTTGTAGTTATTACTATCATTATGTATACAATTAGAGATGAGCTACAGGCTAAACTGTAAGAGAGAAGTTATTAAGAGCTAGAATAGATGGATACAGCACATAGTAACTGGTGGGAAAAACTTTGTTCAAAACTTTGAGATCTGGAGTGGATTTAGATTGACAAAAGGGAATGAGGGATATTTTGTAGGAGCATAATCAGCCAAGTTGAAGTAGCAGAACTGCGCAAAGCACATGCAGAATGCAGGAATGGGCCTGGAGCAAGGCTGAGGCTGGGACACACTGGAGCTTACTCTGAGGGGGAGAAAGGGATGAATTAGAGAAAGTTTGTGAACATAGCTTGATGCCAGGATGGAAGCCACAAGAAACAGGGAGAAGCTGGGTATTTTAGATCTAGGAGACAGATGATGAAAACAGTTTGATAGCAGCATGCAAGGTGATTGGGGAAAGAACACAAGGTGTATGGAGACCAGTGAAAGGTCTGGTGTAATAAACCAGGCCTGTGATGATAGAGGCACAAGTGGCAGGAAGATGGAGAAGCATGAGTCGATGTGATTGCTCTAACACAGCACTGCCACAGGAGTTGTTCATGACCCCATCTTCCTTTTCTTGGGCTTCTATTACTTTGAGATACTGGGCAGAAATTCTGGGCAGCAGTTGGGGAATGGGGGCAATTGGTTCAGAGTAAACCAATGTGAGCCTTGAAGCAAGAATGCATCACACTGTAGCTAAAAAGGACGTTCATCATTTTTTTCGACAAACAAACAAACAAAAAAAAGAAGTGCCTAGAACATATTAAGTATGTCCAAGGCACTGAAATAATGCAGGAAATAAATAACCTGCCTGCCTTTCTAATTGTTTTCACTTTGAGGAAATACTCAAAACAAAACAGTTAGCTCTACCAGATGGCAATTAATGATTTAGAGAAATGGAAAATGGGGTAAAGATTGAAAAAGGGGCTAGAATTGGCCACTCTTATTATTTTATGTATGATGATCATTGTTCTCACTGATATTGGGACTTCTAAATTGATTGCTGAGAGGGAAGAATAGGACAGGGACATTGGGGGAAAATGTTGCAGACAGAAAAGGAGGATACAAAGTTGAGATGGTCAACGTGACTGGAATGTAGGGACTTCAGGGGAAAGCTGGCAGATGGTGTGATCATAGGCATGAGAACAGGGTGAAGGGCCTTTGGAAGAATTTGACTCTTTTCTGTGGGTGAGATGGAGTCACTTGAGAGAGTTAAGTACTGATACGATCAGGATCATATTTTAAGAGATTGATACCTTGACTTTGTGTCCAGCTGCATGACTATGTCTGGTTATTAAATCTAGAAGTCTTTTGGCAGAGTTTTTGGGGTCTTCTATGTAGAGTATCGTGTCATTCACAAATAATGAAAGTTCAGCTTCTTTCCTATCCTTATTCTTTTTATTTCTGTCTCTTATCTAATTGCTTTGACTAAAGTTTCCAGAACTATGTTGAATAGGAGTGGTGACAGTGGACATCCTTGTCTTGTTCCTGATTTTAGAGTGAAAGTTTTCATTTTTTTACTATTCAGTATGATGTTGGCTGTTGGTTTGTCACTGACAGCTTTTATCAGATTGAGATTAAGACCATCTATCCAATTTTCTGTAGGGTTTCTACCATGAATGGGTGTTGGAATTTGTCAAATGTTTTTTCTTCATCTGTTGAGATGATCATTTGGTTTTTGCTCTTGGCTTTGTTAATATGGTGTATTACCTTTGATTGGTGTATGTTGAACTATCACTACATCCCTGAGATGAATCCTACTTGGTCACGGTGTATAATCTTCTTAAAGATTTGTTGCATGCTGTTTCCCAGGATCCTACTGAGGATTTTTGCATACATGTTTATGATGGAGATTGGCCTATAATTCTTGTTTTTAGTTGGGTTCTTTTCTGGTTTGGTATTAGGGTAATACTTGCTTCTAGGAATGCCTTTGGGAGTTCTGTTTCCCTTTTAGAGTCATCAAAGAGTTTGATGAATAATGGCATTAGATGTTCTCTAAATTTCTTGTAGAGTTCACTGGTGAATTCATCACCACTTGGACTTTTCTTTGTTGGTAAGGTTTTAATTACATTTTCAGTTTTATTGACTGATATTTGGTTATTCAGAATTTTTATATCTTCTTGATTCAACTCTGACAACTCACATGTATCTAAGAATCTTTCCATTTCTTCTGTGTTTTCCATATTATTAGAATAAAGTTTTGCAAAGTAGATATTGATGATCTTCTGGATTTCCAAGGATCCATTGTGATTTCACCCTTTTCATTCATAATTGCATGAATTTGAGTCAACAAATGATCTTGAAACCATACTTTCAAGTGAAATAAATTGCACGCATATGTTTAAATATTGCTTTGTCTCTCTGGTATGAGAAACTGAAAGTACAAATAAGAATGTGTAACCAAATGTGTAACAGACATTATGAAATACGAAGAAATTATTCAAAAGGAAAGGAGAAGGGGGAGAAAGAAAGGGAAAAGAAAAATTGAGAAAATAGGAGCAAATCTTTGTAAATAAAGGGGGGAAGAGGGGTTAAAGGGATGGGAGAAGAATGGGAATAAAAAAGAGGAACTAAGATATAGATGTATAGGCCCAAGTTTCCTATGATAACCGTGATCATTTTGTGTGTCTGAATTGTACCAATAAACTTAATTTAAGAAAAGAAATTGCAATCTTGGAAATCTATAGTAGGAGAACATGTGAAATAACAGACCTTATCTATGTGAAAATCAGGATAATAAACACTATTTTTAAACATTTATAACATATCAGAGTTTATGTTTCACACTTAAAATAAGGTCTCTATTACATAGCAAGTCATTAAGGAGACACTACTATTCCTGATTACATTTGAGGGAACAGGCATAGAAGGTATACAAAACACATGCTAGCACAGCTAGTGAAGAATAAAATGAAGCTCTTATTCCAAAACCTGTTACCTGACCAGTCCCCTACATGTTCTCTGCTTTTGTTTTGCCCACCATATACAAATTCATCTAGATTCTTAGAAACCACAAATTGAATGGTTCCTAAAGAAGTGTCTGGTAGTAAATCATCAGGTGGATCTTTCCTCAAAGTGCTCCAAGACTGGTTCTTGAGTAGTCAAAGGGCTTACACAGGTTAACTGATGATCTAATTCATTTAGAAGGTTGATGATTAAGCCTGGCCTAGAGGCCAGATTTCTGGACTCTTCAGTCATCAAACCATAGAAAAACTGCCTGTGTGATAGCTGACACCCAGGAATGACTTTGTGTTCCTCTTGGGCAGAGGAATTGTTATTCTTTAATAAAATCAGAACCCCAGTCAATGTTGAGTGAGTTTGTTATAACAGACTTTTGAATATATTTGGCAAATGAGAGATTTCATAAGTAGAAATACTTTTTGCTTTAATTTGGTATTGAACAGATTGGTGTTGGCCATTTGGCAATCAGTCCAGTTGGAAAAATTAGCTATTAGGTATAATCACATCTTTTGCATGTTGTGAGAAGTATAGTTGTGAAGTTTGAGAGAGAGAAAGAGATTGAAGAAGGAAAAAGGGAAAAGGAAAACAAACACATGGCAAAGAAAAAGAAATCCTCTGAGACCAAGGTGCTAACTCTCAATAAATCCAGTACAATTGCATTAACCTCTAGTTTTGGAGTTGAATGTGCATATAATGTAACTGATATGTTTAAATACCCACAAGTATGTAAACTTGACCTGTTCCCAAAGAAACAGATACTTAGGCATGCATGGACTAAAGAGATGATGTTGAAGAGGCACATGGCTCAACTGCTTCCATCTCTCCTTCTCTGTTTCTCTTGTATCCTTACTAGAAAAGTGTGTTTAAATACAGGAAAAAATACAATGCATGAATCAGATTCAAAGAGATATCCAGAAAATTAAAAACTCCATTGAAAGCTGGCAAAACCATTTGAAAGAAACTGAAGATAGACTTTCAGACCTTGAAGACAGGATTGCAGCAAAAAGGAAAGATCTCTTAAAAATAACATGGAATGAGGAAATAACAATTCAATGGCTGCAAGACAATGCAAAGGAAAATAATTTAAGCCTGATAGGTGTCAGTGAAAAAGCAGGGGTCAAGACAAATGACATATAAAAACTATCCACAGAAATAATAGCAGAAAACTTCCCAAGCATGGGAAAAAAGACCTGACATACAGATGAATGGGAACTCCAACTAGCCATAACCAAAATAAATCCACACACAGATATATAATAATTAATATTCCAGAAATTCAGCACAAAAACAGAATATTAAAAGCTGTTAGAGAAAAGAAACAGATCACCTGTAAAGGAAAAACCATCAGAATCATGACAGATTTCTCAACACAAACCATCAAATCAAGAAGAGCTTAGAGTGAAATGTCTCAAGTCCTGAAAGAAAACAACTTTCAGCCTAGATTTATGTACCCTGAAAAACTATCATTTAAAATTAATCGAGAAATAAGATGCTTTCATGATAAACAACAACTGAAGGAATTCATGACCACCAAAGTAACACTACAAAGAGTGCTGAAGGATAGTCTAGAGAGAGATAAAGATGACCATGGTTCCAAGAACAGTAGCAGAGGGGAGCCATCAAGCAAGGCAGGCAATTGAACAGAGGGGAAAAGTGGGGGACCAGTAGCAGGAGGATAGCATGGTAGAGATGAGCCAGTGCATGCCAATTATAACGATTAGTGACTTCGACTCACCAATAAAAAGAAACACGAGCAGAGTGGATTCAGAGACAGGATTCATCAATATGCTATAAACAAGAAACACATTTGACTCAAAAGAAAATTCATAGACTGAAGGTGAGAGGAGGAAAGACAATGTTCCTTGGGATGGGGACCCAGAAAAAAGCAGGGATAGCTTGCCCATCAACCACAGAATAGATAGGAAAGATATGGTATTTTTATACAATGGAAATTTACTCAGCTAAAGAACGATAAGCTCGAGGCTCTTGTAGGTAAATGGATGCAACTTGAGATCATGCTCTCTGGGGAAATGGTTTGGATTCACATGGGTGAACATCATGTTGTCTCCCTAGTATAAAAAAATGAAGGAGTTAGTGGAATCCAAAATGTACAATAGATTTTGTGAAGGTGAAAGGGGAGGAAATGTCTAAAAAGGGAAGATGGTAGCCATTGTTAATTTCCCATTACCTTGTTTTGAAGTCCTGTATTATTTTCATTGTTTTGTTTGGTTTTGTTTTATTCTGTTTTGTTTTGTTAGATTCTATTATGTCTGATGGTATGGGGAGCTATTTTGAAGATAACAAAATATATTATTGCAACAATTGTTGATTTCCTATTATTTTGTTTTGAAATCCTGTATCATTCTCATTGTTTCGTTTTGATTGGCTTTATTCTGTTGCATTGTGTTTGGTTTTATTCTATTTAAAATAAAATTTAAAGCAATAGAAAACTGTATTTAGAGTTTTTGTAGTCTCTGCCGGCCACTGGACCCATTTCTCCCTTTAAACTTTAAAGGTAGAATTTTGTTTCTCCTCAAATGTATCCCAGATTTCTTCACAACTTTTCCTATTTTGTTATTTTTAATGCCTTGCCCCCTCCTGAGTCATTTGTGTGACCCTCAGTTCATTCCACTGTGTGCAACTCACTTTCCTTATCTACCAGATGATACTTTTAAGCCATTCCAGTTTTATCATTCTGAGTTAAATCTCTTTAAGTCATTGTTTTAGATGTGTGGAGAGAAAAATCACAATTCCACACATCATGCATATTTTATGGGGGGAAAGAACCATGATGGTTGTTCTTTTGTACCATGTTTATGGCTTTAAATCCACGACATTTATATGAATAACTGAACTTAGGAGTCACACATCCCATTCTGTAAAGAAGCAACACTTTCTTCCTTGAATAATTCCTGTCTTCCTTCTTTCCAGTATAATTAAATGAAAGGAGAAAGACACCGTCAATGTCATGGTGGGAAATTTCCTATACCACCTCCTCAAGACAGAATGAGGTTTAAAATAAATACTGCTATGCTGGGATGCAGGATTGCAGTCAGCAGTTTGTCTACTCTTCTCTGTCTAGGGAGCACAGCATTTATATTGTCTCATACAGATGTGTCTGATGGCCTCCAGAGAAGGGCATGTCATTCTACTCACAGAGCATTTGGTCAATGGTTCCAGTGTCCTAAGCACTTGTCAGTTGTGAAATTCATTGTGTACCTTGATCTCCTCTGCCATGATTTTAACCAATGTCCCTTTGCTCATTCCCTACTGTACTTGGAGAACAGATGGCTATTATCTTCTCCAGGGTGGAGCGTTCAGAAGCATATGAATCTTAGCCAAAGTTGGTCAGTTGCTTCCTTTCATCCATCATCACTCTTCATAATATCCCAATTCCTATCCTGTACCCACACCACATAAATTACCACTGAAATATGAGATAAAATACATAATGGAAATACAACATGGAGACTGTTAAATCTCTTTAAGGTCTGTTGCTGCCTAACATTTGACCTGTGGCAAATGGTCCTTGATGATCATCTTTTCAAATCTAATAAATCTGATTGGTCTTGGAGACAACAGGTAATGCACAGTAGAGTTCAACAATGTGCCAGGTAGAGAGTAGCAACCGTTATGTGTGTGATATTGTAATTAAGAGTTTAGGCTGGAGATATGGGTCAGCAGCATGGCTCCTGTCTGGCAAGCATGAGGTCTGGAGATTGAATCCTGGTTTTAAAATAAAAGAACTTAAATAAGATTCAGAAATTACCCTATGGAATAAGGCAACCCCAAAGATATTCAGGGTAAATTCCTCTCTAGAAGGACACAGGAAACTTCCCTCTTGAGGTTGTATGATCCTAAAAGCCTCTAGGGTCCTAAAATCTCAGTACACAAAAGATAACAATGGCATAACTCATGTTAAACATATTTGCAAATAGTTAAAGCAAATTATTTGTGTTTTCCTCAATTTGGTCTTTTAGGTGCTGATGGGATAAAGTAGAAAGGATAGAGTAGTATGTTTAGACAGAAAAAAGTAGAACGATATTGGCAACTTTCATTTTCCTAATCATTGTAAGAAAAGACAGTGTAGACAAGGGCTCATTTATGATGTTGGCAGAAACACGGAAGAGATCAGAGCTTTGAGGGCAAAGATAAGATACGTATTTATCCAGCCTTGGAAAAGTTTAGCGAGTAAGGGAGGAGCTCATTTATAGCTGGAGAACTGGGCAGAGGAGCTTGAGAAGAGCGAGAAGAGAGAAGGGAAGTAGGAGAGGGAGAAGAACTGAGGTCCCATGGGGTCACGGGTGTGAAATGTGATAGTTCTAGCTAAGGTTTCAAAGCACAGGCTGATCACGAGGAACCACATTCCTTAGAGGCCACTTCCCATCCAGCTCATTTCCCTTGGAACCTAATCAAAAGGAGGTAAAAGGGTGCTAGAAGCTGTTTTCTACTTTCCTGATGAACGTTGGCATCACTTCTATGGCATCTCTGCTACGAGGATGCCCTCACTCTGCTTAAACATCACCATCTTCAGGAGCTCATGAGCCTCCACCCTGCCACTCCATATAAAGATGGCTATAGCCATTAAGGCGCCCTTTGCTTCTTCCAAACCGGGGCCATTTAGAACTTGGACACGATTTTTCTCAAATTTCAGAATCAAGGACCTGTTGAGCAAGGATGCTCTGGTCTTCTCAGTGCTCTGGAAGCCAAGGCCATTGCTGCTCGCACTCTGCCTCACAGGGCTCAGATCAAAGTGTGGATCACAGTGTAGCCCGACAGATGTAATCCCCATTGAGCACACCAGGTGTCATTTGTATTTCATATTTACTTTTGAAAGAAATCATTTATTTCACGCAGAATTCAGAATCGATACGTAGTTTTGACATTAAACTAGTATTTTATCTTCTTTTAAATACTTCCTTAATGTCCATGGTGGGAAAAAAAGAAAGAAAGAAAAAAGAAAAATATATATTTGGACTTCTAGCAAATTTTTGAGATGAATTTGTTTTGGAATTGGAGATAAGTTAAAGACTTCAATATTTTCAAAGGCAACAGTTTCATAAAAGTAATGGCCAACATTTTTCATAATCTAGTGCTGCAGGGAAAGAAAGGAGGAGAGGGAGAGAAAAAGAGGGACAGGGAAAGGGAGAGAGAGAGTCACTTACAAAACTCTGAAGTCCTATCCCATCTTGGTACAGACTTTGGGCTCTAGAAGCACTTCCTTACCTTTGGCTGTGGTTCACACCTCCTCCACAGGACTGAAAAAACTTTGTAACCTCACTCTAGGCTGAGGGATGTGAGGATTTTAATTGCTGAACTGTTGGTGTGAAGGCTAGAGGGATCTTGAGGTCTCTCTATGCTCTGGAATAGGTAGGGAGTGTCACTCTAGGACTCTCTAGGAGGCCAGGAAAGGACAGAAGCAGTGGTTGGTGAGCAGATTTTTGCTGGAAATGATAGCCGCTAAAGATAGAGACCAATCTCAGCATAGGCAATTCAGAAGGTCTGAGCAGAACAGCCCACTTGCTTTAAAATCCCTTTGGAGTAAGCCCAGCCTAGATGGATTCCAAAGCCATACAAAGAGATATAGCAAACACTCTAGTATAATACTTTTTAATATTTAGAGCTGTTTACTTTTCACCACAGGGTCTTTTTTTTTTTTTTAATGTAATCAAGTTTCCTCTTCTTGCAACCACACTGATTGTATCATGATTGTACCTTTTAGTCAGGAATAAGTTGAACAATTAGCATAGAGAATTGATTCTGGTCAGTGCCTCACTCTTGCACTTATCAGTGTCCAATATTTATACGAATCCCCCCTCCCACTTTCTTACACTCTTTCACACAAATGTATCTCAAGCCGCCTCTGAGAGTTCACTGTTTTCCCAACTGTCCACACAGGGAAATTATGAGCTCAAGAGTAGAAGCCCTGGACTGCAAAAGGCATTTCTGGGGGAAAAAAGCCCAGTTCTCCTGTTTGAAAGTGAGTACCTCTCTTTAACAGGTGAGTTCTCTAAGTTGCAAGCTGACATGAGGTTGAAGGAGAGAGGTCAGATCTAACTCCAGGTCAGGATTCAAATCCTCACAAGGGAAGACTGAAAGATCACACATTGTGGTCCCCACTTTCCCTGCCCTACTACCAAATCCAAGCTAACTTAAGTTTCAGAAAGACACACTGATCTTGAGGAGTTAAAGAAATAACCCCAGGAATGACTTACTTTAAGAAAGATAAGGATGGAGTGTTTAATAATATGATAAAGGATTATGCTACTATTTTAAAAAGCTACATGACTTTTCTCAATTAGGATGGAAACTGAATTGGCTTAATGTCTCCAGTTTTTACTATAATGATCTTGGGCAAGATGTTCTAATGAACACTTTCTCTCTGGGTACAAATGAATTAGTGTATCGGGTAATATGCTTTGTACCCCCAGGTCCTCATGTACTTTTGATGGGGCTGAGTCTGATGCTTGTGATCAGTTTGTTGTCTAGCGCCAGGATTAATGACGTGACTGCTACACCCGCCCAGGGGTGGAGCTGAGATACAGTGTAAGGGAAGGCGGGTCTTCCTCTTGTTCGCTTCCTCTTCCACCTCTCTCTCTCTTTCGCCAGTGTGCCTTGCTGCTCGCAGCCGCCATGAACAGCAGGCCAGCCATGCCACGCTATCTTGGAGCCAACTTAAGTATGGACTGAAACTCCTGAGAAACTGTAAGAATAAACCTTTCCTTCCCTAACTTTGGGCGTCAGGTATTTTGTCTCGGCAACGAGTGAAAATTAACTAAGACAATTAGTTTCTTTGGCCAATGGAAGTTAGCATGTAAGGCACAAACATAATCCTAAAAAACATGTAAATTGCTGTTTGCTTTCTTGTCACTCTTGTTCCCTTGCCATAAAGATGTGCCTGGTTTAACCTGCTATAAAATACCAAAGATATGAAGGGAAGAAAGCCAAGCTTTCCCAGCTGAGGCCATCCTAGACCAGCCATTGCCCTTCTGATCTGCAGCTGATAACTAATCCATAAGTGAGTTCAAGCAAGTTTACCTAAGCCTGACTCAGAGCATCAGAATTATCCATCCAACCCCAAAACTCAAGAGAGAGCAAATGTTCACTGATTCAAACCACTGGGGTAGGGAGTGATTAGATAGCAGTTGGTAATTGATAGAACTGATGAAATGACATTGAAAAGAAATACTGGAAGAGTAAGCACAAAAACTAGTAAGAGGGATGTCACGGGGTGAGGGTCACTGTAATGTTAGAGAAAACCTGTCCCTTTAGATTCCTCCTGCTCCTACCCATCCCATATAATATATTACTTGAGGGCCGTCTCTGTATGATTTAGTTCTTGGGTTGTTGGAGGTGATCATGAGCAGAGGTGAGGTGTGTACTTGCACTTACTTATGCTGTGGGTCGACCTAAAATTTGTGTTTGAGAATTTAGCATAGCCTGTCAGATTTTTTTTTTTTTGGTGGTGCTGAGTATTGTCAGATCTTTTTGATTTTAGCTTGATCTTTTTAAACTTTTTGATCCTGCATGCCTTATATGTCATTTCAGGTAAATCAGCAAGTATTTGACATTTTTTATAATCATACATAAGCATGAAAGCCAGGACAGTCAGTAACAGCCTTTCGTAAAAGACATTAGTAGATTGGGAAATAAGATGATTGGGGAAAAGTGGAAAAAGAACAAGGAATGATAACAAAGAAAAGTTTATATTTCTGCAATAGAGAGAATCAAGTACTTTTCTAATAGTCTCTAAACTGAATATATTTATTGACTCACTAAAAATTGCTCACGGATTATAGCATTAGCTGGATGGTGACACAGAACTGTCCCAATACCCTTCTGATGTGGGACAGGCCTTTATTAACATCCCAGAGACACTGATGAGATACACTTCTCAGATTTATACTCCTCCTAGTACATCCAGAGTCCAGAGCCAGTGTTGGATGACAAAGCTACCATAATTCTTTGCAGGTGATCCCCATCAAATAATCTGTTTTCTATTTATGTAAATCAGGACTGGTTAAGTGACTTGCTTCCACCATTGGGGCATCACAAATGTGACATAAGCAGAGACTTAGAATGAGCCTCCTTTTTAGAACTTGTTCTCTTGTTGACTCTGGGCTCTGCAACCATCATAAGCCTGAGGTATCCTGCTGGAAGGGAAGAAACAAGCAGCATGGTCTCACTCATTATTTCGATCAAATGTCATCCAAGCCTCAGAAACAGATTTACCTAGTTGACAATGACAAACTAAAAGCTGAGAGCTTAAATTCAAAGAACACATATCCTTAAAATAAATGAAGACAATCTTTCATAAACATAGCCTCCTAAAACTGATGAAAAAAGAACTGGAATTTTTTTTCTGTTTTCAATTTTTTATTTTTTTTATGAGTACATGCCTATAGTACATAATGATCACACTCCTCATAGGGAGTTCATGTACACAGCACACGCTAATTCTTTTTCAGACAGGCGCTTAAGTCACTGAGCCAAACTCCCAGCCGCTAATTCTTTTTGATTCCCTTCTTTTCCTTTCCCTCTCTATTCCTTCATCTCATGGTCTCCTTCTCTTTTGCAAAAGTTCTACCTCCCTACTTCCTATGATCTATTTTTTATTTTGCTCTTTATTTGTGTTTTGGGTTTCTCATATGAGAGAACTCATGCAATACTTAAGCTTGTGTCTCTTATTTCACTTAACATTACTCTCTCAAGGTGCATCTATTTTCTTTCAAATGTCTCAATTTTATCTTTATTGCAGAGTAGTACTCCATTCTATATATGCCACATTTTATTTACCCATTCATCTAACTATGGGTTTTATATATATATGTATTACATATATATAACTTAGAAACATGTGAACTACTAAACTAATTCAATAAGAAATATAAAACTCAAATGGATTTATAACAGGAGATAGAATAAGGAGTAAAAAAAAAACTTCCCACAAAGAAAAACCCAGGATCAAGTTGCTTCAGTGGTGAATTCTGTCAAATATTTAAAAAATTAAAATGAATATATCAAACTGGTGGTATAGCTCAGTAGCACAGCACCTGCCTGGCAAGCATGAGGTCCTGAGTTTGATTACTAGTAAAAAAAAGAAAAGTAAAAATAATAAAATAATAAAATGAACATATCACAAACTCTTCCAAAAAGTAAAAGACATAACACTCTCCAATATATTCTATAACACCAATGCTACCTTGGTAACATTACCTTTGAAACCAGCCAAAGACCCATCAAGGAAGAAACATACTGATCTTTATGAATATATAAAACATTCTTTAAAAACTAGAAAAATGAATCCAGAAATGTACAAGAGAATTACACACCATGTCCAAATAAGACTTATCCCAAGCATTCAAGATTGATTCAACATATAAAAATCAACATAACGTATAATACCAACAGAATGAAGGAAAAAATTACACATCATTTTAAAAGATAAAGAAAATCATGTGACAAAATCCAACACTTTTTCATGATAAAAACACTTGAGCTAACCATGTATAAAAATGCAAAGCTAACATCAAACTTAATAATGGAAGACTAAAAGATTTCTTCCTGAGATTTGGAATAACAGAAATATGGCTACTCACAAATGTGATACCTCCATTCAATATGTACTGAAGTTCTGGCCAAAGAAATTAAGAAAAAAAAAAAGACTTTCATATTGGATAGAAATAAAATTGTGTATTTGCAGATGACATGATCTTCTACCTAGAAAATCCTACACAGCCTACACATAGACAAATTTTAGGGTGAAAGATCATATAAAAATCAATGTAAATAAACAACCCTGAAAATAAAACCAAATAAAAATTCAAATTATGGTAGCATTAATAAATAATGTTCTTAAGACCATATTTAGGAAAAAATATGCAAAGCTTTTACACTGAAAACAACTATGCAACAACATTTAAAGGAATTAAAAAAGACTTGAATAGATGGAAAGATATCTGAAATGTAAGATTTAATATTAAGATGAAAACATGCTTCAAACTGACCTGCAAATTCAGTGCAATTTCTATCAAAATCACAGATGCCTCTTTTACAGAAATCAACAAGATTATACTAAAGGTCACATGAAAATATGAGATCTAGAGGAGTCAATCTTGAAAAAGAAAAAAGTTGAAAGATATATTGCCCTGTTTAAAGCATTTGATACCAAGTTTAATAATTAGACTCTTTTATTGGGAAAAAGATAGACAGTTATACTGACCAAGAAATAAAATTAGATATCCAAAAACATAGTCATAAATTTATACTCACTTGATTTTAAACAGACTTGACAAAGCAATGCAGTGGGGGCAAAAATAGTCTTTTCAACAGATAATCCTGGGACAATGCAACATCCACATACAAAAGACTAAAGTAAATATTTTCCTCATACCACACATAAATATTAACTCAAAATGGACCAGCACTTAACTATAAGAGCTAAAATTAAAACAGCCTTAAAAATACTGAAGTAGATCTCCAGAACATCAATTTAAGCAATAATTTCAAATATTTGATAACATAAGTACAAACAATGAAATTAAAGTAGATAAATTTAAAACTTTTGTGCTTCAGAGTATAATATTAAGAAAGTTAAAGTACAGCTCAAATATTGGGAGAAAATTTTGCAAATTATGTACCTGCTAAGAGATACATGTATGTGTGGTATGTATATGTATACATACAACCATTAATAAAAATAAACAATGTAATAGATATAAACATATATATCCATATAGATTCATGTTACATGTAGACTATATAAAGATCTTTTAGAACAATTCAGCAATTAAAAGACAACCCAATTGAAAAGAATAAGATATTTGAATAGACATTTCTTTAAAAAAAAAAAACTATATGAATGGGCTATAAACACATCACAGGATATCTATCATTAAGGAAATGCAAATCTAAATAACATCAAGATATTACCTCATAGCCAATAGGTTGGCTCTTGGAAGTAAGATTACAGTAGCAAGTGTTGGGAGAAATTTAAGTCTGTTGTGGTTTATATCTAGATGGCACCCTCCAAAGCCTCACATGCTCAGAGACAGAAGTGCTCATAGAAATGTGTATGGTAAAGAAAAGACAGGAGGTTTCAGTTGGGAAGAAGGACTCTACTGACAGTTTAATTGTGCCCTAGGGAAAAATCTGTCCATAATTTGCTCATATCCTGAGATTTTATGGAGGTTGAGATTAAGGGTGGCAGAATAATTAATCTGGCAGAGTAAATCTCAAAGCAGTCCAATGTCCAGGCTGTAGCATGGATACTGTTTGCTGCTTTTAGTAAGCTCTGTGCTGAAAATCAAGAGCAAAAGACACAGGTAAATGATTTTAAAAGTTTTGAGTTTGACAAGAATGGAAACTCTTATACAGTTGGGGCCTCCAAAGTTGGAGCAGGGGAGAGCTTGGTTGTTGCAGAGATTAAAAAGTTAAATACTTTGGATTAGGACCATAGGAAAAGTTGCTTGAGGTCCTGTCAGAAATCTGCACAACCCCACTCTTTGCAGGCTTGAGATTGCAAAAGTGAAAGACTTTGATTTGAGCACAGCACTCCAGGGCAGCAAGCTTGAGAACGCTTCTTAGGGAATTTGCTCCCTGGGATTCAGTTCAGAGTGCTCAGTCGTTCAGGCACTCAGAAACTTCTGCAGTTATAACACAAGCGAGAATGGCTACTGCTTAATCTGGTGGCAGACCGTGGCATTGTCCAAGTGGTGCTGGCTTCACAGGCATGAAGAATGCAAGAAATTCTACCAATATTTCAGAAGAAAGCATGGAAAGTCATTCAGCATATTCCTGAGAGAGAAGTCTATGAAGCTGTGATAGTGAATCTAAAAGTGCAGTGGAGACCCCAGGAGATTGGACAAGTCAGGAATGTGGACTGTCTGAGCAAAACCACAAGGAGTGAGCAAAGCCAGCCCAAGAGAGAAGTTGTTAGAGCTACAACAACCAGCGAATTTCATAAGGGTGGAGCCACACAAGCCCTTTGGAGTTCACCTGACATCTCCACAACTTGCCCTGGGACATGGAACAATGGAATTTAATGTTCGATTTATGAGTTTCTGTCTTGCTTAAGTTCCATTGATTTCTATCTCCATTTCTCCCTTCTCATATGGAAATGCTTGTCTTTTGCCTTTATATGTTGGAACTGTTTAATTTTCTTTTGATTTTTACAACTAAGAGTTTGTTTTAGATCTCAGAGCAGACTTTGCACTTGGACTTTTCAACAATGCTGAAACTGTTAAAATTTTGACAATTCTTAGAGATGACCTAAATATATTTTACACAAAGAGATGTGCATGAGTCTTTTGGGGCCCTGAGGTGAAATGTTTTATATCTGTATATCCTCCCACAAAACTTCATGTGCTCAGAGGTGGGATTTTTGGAAGGTGATTGGATTATGGGGGAGTTATAAATAGATGTGATGTTAGGAGGTGGCGCCTTGTTAGAAGAGGCAGACCAGTGGGTGTGCGACCTGGAAAGGTATGTCTCCATCCCTATGCCTCCTTTTACCATGTCTTCTTCCTGGCCAACGTGGCAAGAGCAGCTCTCCTCCACTATGTCTCTCTGTCATGCCATCCTGTCTGGGAGCCAGCCAACTATGAACTGAAACTTCTAAAACACATGAGCTAAAAATAAACCTCCTTTAAGTTGTGGGTGTTGAATATTATGTCCCAGTGACAAGAAAGTGACCAAGACAGATCCTCATGCATTACTGATGGAAGTGCAAAATGGTACAGCTGCTTTGAAAACTAATTTGGCAGCTCCTCAAAATGTTTAATGGAAAATTATCATACTATCCAGAAACTCCACTTTTAGTTGCAAACCCAAGAGAATTGATAACAGATGTTCACATAAAACAATTACATAAATGTTTATAGCAGAATTTGTTAGAATAGCCAAAAGTGGAAACAACCCAAATATCAAAATAAGTGAGTAATGGATAAGTAAAATGTGATGTGATGTATCCATTCAATAGAATATTATATGACAATAAAAAGGAATGAAGTGCTGATACATGCTATAACATGGGTGAACTTTGAAAACACTACTATTAGTACAAGAACCCAGACACAAAAGACCATATATTACGTGGTTCCAATTATATAAAATGTCCAGAAAAGGAAAATAGAAAGAGGTGGAAGGTAGTTTTAGTAGTTTCCAAAGATTGGGGAAAGAGGAGAATGGGGAAATTGCTGGTGATAGCTATGTGGTTCCTTGTTTAGATGAAGAAAGTATTCTAGAATTAGATAGTGATGATTATTTTACAAACTTGTGATTAGAGTAAAAACTACTTAGTTGTATAATTTGAAACTGTCAAATTTCTTTCCAAAGTAGCTACACCAGCACTATACAAGGGCTCCAATTTCTCCCAGCACTTGCTATTGTCTTGTGTGTGTGTGTGTGTGTGTGTTTAAAATCCAATTAATTGAGTGTGAAGTGAAATCTCATGATTTGCATTTGCATTTTCCTAATGACCTAAAGTGTGTATTTTACCATATGTGTGAAATAACTAAAAATGTACATACTTGTACATTGGTCTCTTAAAATTCTTGTAATTTTTTTAGTGACAGCTTCCTTTGGGGGATTTGTTGTTCTAGTAAAGAGACACTCAGTGAACTCCTGGAGACATTCAGGATATAGACTTCCTCTAACAAAACCATGATTTAAAATTTAGAATTTCTATCCACACACCTCCATTTTTCACAGTTAGAAGAGGGTTGAGGATTGAATTAATAACCTATCATTCATTCTCATGGACTCTCCATGAAAGATCCACGTGTGTAGAACACATGTGTGTAGAACTTCTGAGTTGGTGAACATACTTACGTGTCAGGGGGAGGCATATCCCAGCTTCATGGAACAGAAGCTTTTGTGCTTTATATCCTTCCAGACTGAACACTGAGTATCTCTTTATTTGTATTCTTTGTGATAAACAAGTAAGCACAAATGTTTTCCTTAGTGTTGTTAGCTATTATAACAAACCCAAAGAGAAGGCCATAGGAAGCCCCTTGGGCGGAAGAGTCAGATAGAATGTTGGTAACCTGGTGTGATGGTTAAGCTTGATTGCCTTGGGAGCTCCCTAGGGGATTAGTAAAGCACACTTCTGGGTGTGTCTGGGTGGCTCATGGAGGCCTGACTCTGAGGTCTTATTCTGGTTCCTGGCTCCTCTCTGATGTTATTTCCGTATTCGGCTTCTTACCCATTATGACCTAAGTGTCTTTGCTCTTCCACATCTTTTCATCATGGTGCTTCTGCCTTGGATTCAGCCAACCATGGGCTGAAACCTATTAAATGAGCTAATAAAATACTCCTATTTTAAATGGTGGGTGTCAGATATTTGGGGCCAGTGATGGGAAGTTGACCAGTATACGTGGGGACCCCCTGCTTAGGATTAGTGCCTAAAATGGTACGACAGTTTTATGGGGCTGAGTCCATAACCTGCAGTCTCTGTAGGAACTCTGGGTACTACAACTGAATTGTAGAATATCTAGCTAGTGTTAAAGAATTGATTGGTATGTGAAAAATTCCACACACCCAATGTGAGAAGTGAAATATGAGAAAAAGGTATAGCGACTATATATGTAAAATTAAATATACACTCTTCCTGAAGTACTGCAATATAATCTTCATGTATTCATCCAAGAGAAAATAAAACATACATATACAAACTACTTATATAAGGATGTCTAGGTCACCTTTGAGCTACAGTGGTTCAAATACTTATGAGCAGATAAACGAATAATTTATGCTATCCACACTATGTGTACATTGGTATGTGAAATATACACTATGTGTATATTTTTCACATACCACACTATGTTGCTGCATAGTATTCAAAAGTACACTATGCAGCAATATAAAAATACTACCTACAAACACATGAAAAATCCTGAAACCAGTAACGTGAATGAAAGAGAACAGGCTCAGAAATACTTTTTGCATACCTATATTTTTATACAGTTTTGGAACAGCAAAATTAGTATGCATGGTGATAGAAATAAAAATGTTTTTTTATAGGGTGTGATGTTTCATTCATTGAAAGAAACATGGGGGAAGTTTTAAGGTGTTTGAAATGCATGTTGATTGGGATGGCAAAGATATGATTGCATACATTTACCAAAACTCATCGATTTTATAGTGAAGGGATCTGTGCATCTCATGTTACATAAATTGAGGACTAGGGCTATATCTCTTTAGTAGAGCATTTGCCTACCATGCACAAGGCCTTGAGCTACATCCCCAGCACCACACACACACACACACACACACACACACATCCTTAAAAAATTCCCATCATCATTGTATGTAAATTGCTTTTTTTTTTAAAGTCTCAAGAAACATTTTGACTCAAAGTCAGACTAGGAAGTTAGGGTTTGGGGCAAGTCTGTTGAGATATAATTGATATATATCAGAGTAAACATATTTAAAGTGCACAGTCTGATAAGTTTCTAGGTGGAGGAGAACTCTTGAGCACAGGCAGTAGGGAGATATCAGGGAAAGGAAATGCTTCTGATGGGAAATAATCACTAAAGGCTTCTGACTACTGAATAGTACATAAGTTGCAGAGACTTTTCTAGAATGAAAGAGGAAGAAATGTCAACTGTGTAACCATTTTTTTCTTACTCTACCAATTTATTTTAGCCTAGAGACAAATCAAGTCTCACTGTTTCAACTCATCTGTTTTCTTTGATACAGATATTTCAAGTATCTTAAATTCCTTGATCTCTGTTTTCAAGGACTCCCTGTTGGTAACAATGGAGACAGTCTTGAGAATACAATAGGAGAAGAAAACCTTTTCCAAAATGAGATCTTTCAAACAACTCACAGCTGTTTTCTGAGAAAAAGGTCGATGAGGTGTGCAATCTACATTGCTTTCTTGACTTTCTCCTGACATGCCTTCATTGTCCAGGATGCTTACTATTCAACACAAGAGAATATGAGTAATGGCTACTTATCACTTGAAAACAGTTCAACAGATTGCTTTCTTCAATTTTAAGGCATACTGGCAGGGCTGAAATTTAGCTTGGACATATGGTTCTAGGAAGAGGATCACAGAATCAGCTTCACCCCAAATTAGAGATGAGTCTACAAGACCTTCACCCATTGTTGAATCTTCCTCCAATACCAAATTTCCCTGCTGGAACTTGCTAATAACCAACCAGATCATTTAATACTAGATTTCTCACCTCCTCAGCTCTAGTTACCAACATAACTTAAAACCCCCACTTTGTATTTAGCAAAAGGCACTGCAAAATGAAAACCACTAAGAAGCATAAAATGAAGAGGGCTGTGTTGCTGCTCTCTGGCTTTGAATTCCTCTCTCTCTGCATCTCCACCCATTACCCCAGCCCCAAACCAACACATTTATTCCAATTCTAACCGAATAGGCTGCAAAAAAGGACCCTCCCTCTGGAAGCTGCCTGGGTTTTGCTGAGGGACTTGTCCCACCCCAGGGGAATATCCCCCTGCTCCAGAAGAAGCCATTATAAAATTAACTGGTGATAAAACCAACCACAAGGGGCTTGTGGGGGCATTTATCTTTTTCAAACGCCTTGTTGTTTTTGTCCATCTGGTTGCAGTTAGTCCAGAGGTATAATTTTCATGCTGCTCTTTTCTGGTAGACCATACAATTAAGGTATTTGAAAAACAAACAGCTCTTAACCACTGCCTGGTGAGGAGCTAGTTTAGCAATCTGTGACCCATTTTCCCTGAGCAAACACAGTTCTATATCCAAGGCAGTCACAAAGCAAAAACTGAGAGTCAGGAATAATTATTTAATGTAATAATCCAACCTTTTCTGGCATTCCTCAGAGGAAAGAAAACGGAATGTGAAGAAAGCAAAGAGAAGAAGCTGTTGAAGAAACTGTGCTTGTGCCTCTCCTCATGAATCCTTAATATTTTTTTTAGAGCTTTCACAAAATAGTTTTTTTTTTTTTTTTTTTTTTTTTTTTGCGGCACCAGGGATTGAACTCACAGCCTTGCGCCTGCCAGGGCAGGCGCTTAAGCCACCGAGCCAAACTCCCGGCCCTCACAAAATAGTTTATATATTTGGAATTCTCAAAGGGAAAGGCTCAGAGACGGTAGGCTCATGCTGACAGGCACTGTGAAATCAGGGTAAGAAGAGCAACTGGGTTACATTCAAGAGAAGCATAGCTGTCAGTTTCTGAAGCTGCTACCACTTGGTACCCACATGTGAACATGTAAATACACATGTGTCCACTGAATATGTAAAATTTTTGGTACTGTAGAAATTCCTGTGTCTTTGTACTTTAATCTGGATTATCAGACTGAATTTGCTTTTAATAATGCTTTCATCTAAATAAATGTCACACTTGAATCTCACATAGGAAGCTCTATACGTATTTTTTCCATGGATACTATGGCTCAGTCCACTTTTGGAATCTTTCAAAATCTTTTCTAGAAGAGAAAATGAGTATGATATATACAGACACACAGGGCTTTTCTCAGAAGTGTCTCTCATAGCCTGGTCATCTATGCTATTCATCAACTTTGATTCCCAGTATTTCCTCCCTCAAAATAAAAAAAATAAATAAAAGAAAGAAAGAAAAGAAGGTTTTACCCAAACAAAATGAAGATATTTCACTCATAAAGAAATCGAAAAGAATTGGAATTTGCTTTGGATTTTAAAGTCTTTTGCAAAGTAAAAGTTCCTAAGAGATATTTTAGCTATGTTTATATTCTCTGAGAAAAATAGCTCCAAGAATTCTCAACCAGAATTTAGACATAGAAGTCCCCACCATCTTGTAATGCCACCTTTGCCCAGGCAGGGGGCCACTTCTGCAAGATCATGCTTCTTCTCTCAGTTCTGTCCTGACTTGAAAGAACCTACTGTTCGGATTCTACCCTCAAGTTCATGAGAACAGGCAGATCTTCTGAGTTTCCTTCATTGAAAGTAGGAAGATTGTCTTGATAGTAACACATCCTCCCCGCTGGAAAGGTATGTGGACAGGCTGAAGACTGATGCTCCTCTTCTAAAGACCAAAGTATGTACACTGAAGGTGCATGTGGGTAAGGTCTTTGTCCTGGCTCAGGTAACCTGGGACTATGTTACACTGGGCTTATTGTTTTCCTTCATTTTTTGGATTGCATTTGGAGAATCAATGAGGGGTATTGAATAATACATTTCCATTGAGAAAGTGGGAACTTGAGGAGAGAAAGGAATTATGAGCTTATTTACATGATAGGTGCTCTCTAATACCACATTTTTTTTCAGGTACTGAGTACTGTATCCAGGGACTTCACACTAAGCTACACCTCAACTCCATTTTTACCTTTAGTTTTATTTTTGAGTCTGGGTCTCATCAGCCTAAGTTGCCCAGGCTGCGTGCAAACTTTTAATCCTCTTGTTTTAGCTTCTTAAAATCCTGGAATTACAGGTGTCTGTCACCAGTCCCACTTCATTTTCCATATAATTTAGAGTCACTAAGAAAAATGTTCTGGCTAGTGAGCTCTGTGCAAGAAACCCTCAGGTGGGTACAAACCCTTATCGTCTTCAAGGGTCTCTGGTTCTAGTCTTTCTTTTTGACTTTGACTTTCTTCTCCAGCTCTTAGTTGTACCACTTACGCCAGGAGAAATGAGATATGAACAATCCACCAGAAAAATAGTTTGGGAGAATACATTAATTCTGGTTTTTATTTTCCAAAGGATATTATTTTTCAGAAAAAAAATATTAACTAGAATAACAGCAGGGGAAAACAGATCTGGCTGAAAAGAAATAAAACTATGAATTGATTAAGCATCAAAACTTGTTATGGAAGCAGAATCAACCTTCTCCTTCTCCCTAAGAGAGGCTTGAAACTCGGAACACATTGTCCTCCGCATCCATTTCAGGTAAACGTGGCTTAAGGAGATGCTCTAAATGAGTGGTGCAAGAAGGCTGAGTTTTCCATCTAACAGTTGTGCTAATCTTCTTTTTCACTTTCCAGCAACAGCTGCCCCTCCTCCCTCAGAATGCAGTGAGTGCCAGGGTCCCCTCCCAACCCTTTCAGCAACCTGTGTCGCTGAGTTCCTCACACTCCTCAGCCAGCTGCCGAGTGAATTCACAAGGTATTTTGGTCCCAGTGACAGAGGTGTGGATGGCAGCTTCCAACTCAGATGAGATCATACATGTAAAATGCTCACTGCAATTTATAAAACCCTGATTAGACAAATACAAGAGGGTTTGTTTTATGACTCTGAACCTCAGTGCCATTGAGAAGAATCTTTGAGTCCCTTCCCTGCACTTCCAGTGCCATCTGTTTTCTTCCCTCTTTGACAGCATTCCCATTTCCTAGATCCCTCTCCCCTGGGATGAGTTGAATGCAAAAACTCAGGATACAGAGACAGGTGTGACAATTTTTCAATCACTTTTTCTTGCACAGTATAAAAGGTGTTCCTCCTGTTACCATAGAGGTATTAAGTGTCACTGAAGACCAGATAGCAAGCCTTCCCAGGAGTCCTCTCTGATGATCGAGTTCATGCACAGTCATGTGCAATGGAATGTTGTGTGAGACCATGATGGACAAACATAGAACAGTGAACTTATAAGATTATAATGGAGCTGAAAAAAATCTGATCACCTAATGATACCTAGCCGTCATAATATCTTAGCACAATGTGTTACTCATATTTCTGTGGTGAAGCTGGCATAAACAAACCTACCATACTACCAATCATATAAAAGTACAGCATATACAATTATATACAATAATTAACACTTGATAATAATACTTCATTACTGGTACATGCGTTTACTGTACTATGTCCTTATTGTTACTTTAACAATACTTGTAAAAATTTGCTATAAAATGGACTGGCGTATTACACTGGCTGCAGCTCACATACCTCGTGTTTACTTTGTTTCTCGATCGTATCGGATGTCATGTGGAGTGAATGCCCTGTACCAGTGATGGAGAACCTTTCAGAGTTTTCAGTGATATAAACAGCCTGCCGTGGCATGTGTGTTATAGGTTTGCCATCACTAATATACTGTCCAGATAAGTACATTCTATGATGTTCACACAATGACAAAATTGCCTAACAGTGCATTTCTCAGAGTATGTATCTGTTGTTAAGCAACATTTGACATTCAAAAAAAATTTCTATAGATTACTCCTCAGGCTCTGCATGTACAATGACTATATAAAAGGAGCATTTAAGGTATAGAGCTGTATAATTCAGGACAAACTAGAAAATGAGGCGGGGCGGGGGGGGCATGTAATTTTGGTCCTCTCATTCACCAGAGATCTGCTTGCCTTACGCTTAGCAAAGATATACTCAGGACATCAATTATGCCATCGTCTCCTTGTGTCTAGTTGTTGTGATTTAGATCTAAAACATTCCCTAAAATCCTCATATGTTCAGAGGCGGGGCTTTTAGAAGGTGACTGGGTCATGGGGCCCCTGTGCTAGTCAGTGGATTAATCCGCTGATGTGTACAGAGCTGAGTGAGCCGTCCGGACGCAGAACTGGTCAGAAGAGGTAGGTCACTGGTCACAGGAGAGGAGTGGCCTGGATGGGTGTTTCTCCCACCCTGGTTTCTCTCTTTGCTTCCTGCTTCCCAGCTGCCATGACTCGAGTACCTTATCCTCTGCCATCTTGTTTCTGTCCAACCATTGGTTAAAACTGTTAGCCAAAATAAACCTCTCCACCTTCAGGCTGTGGGTATCAGGTGTTTTGTCTCAGTGACTGGAAAGTGACTAAGACACCCTGTCTGTGCTCATTCACTGCACAGACACTGGCCTAGTGCTATGACATTGGCCAGTGCTCCCTACATGACTTTGAAGTGGCGGGAGTGATTAGGATGTCTCCTCTTCTGACTAACACATCTCCATTACATTCCACTTCAGTTCCACATGCTGAGCTTGAATCCAGGGAAAAACTGACTTAAGCCTTGCTCCCCAGAGAGAGGATGAGACTTTACTTAAGGTCTATCACATTTGATTAGGCCACCCTCTCTGTCACTGCATTTTGGTTATGGACTCCACCAAAGGGGGTGACTGTGGTTTAGAAAACCACAAGTGGAATTCTCTTCATCTGCCTTCACTTTCCAGTTGCATGTATTATATCAGCTACTTTCTTCTTGGAGCTTAATTTATTTTTAATTAACATTGGCAATATGCAAAGATACTTTCCTTCTAAGAAAAGAAGGCCCTACAGATAACACTAAGGTTCTCCATGGTCCATTACCCTCCTTAGCTGTTTCTAGACATAACTATAGGTATTGCCTGGTATGAGTTCTAAAAATATTTCTGTGTGTTATATTTATGGCAGTGTATACAGAGACCATGCAGGGGAGCTGGTTTTGTGTTTCTAAGGAAATTACACCATACTGTATATATTGCTGTATAAATTGTTTGGTTCCCATCTAAATTGCCTTTGAAGTTTCTCCATGTTTTTATAAAGTGCTGCTCTATTAAAAATAAAAGTTACATTGTACTTGATCACACGTATTTTCATTTTTAATTAAGCATTGACATAATCAATGGATTTTAGGTTATTTCTAATCTTGACTGTTGTGTAAGAGCTGCAATAAACTGAAATGAGTCACCTGTGAACTTACATGAATTTTTTTGAGAAAGATATTGAGACATGAAATAGAAGATGAAGTATTATTCACAGTTTATATATACGAGAGAGAGAGAGAGAACCTCAGTTCACGAACTTAATTTGCTGTATGATTTTGGAGAAGATGGCCACATTCGTGTTTGTGTGGGAAAGATGGATGACCATAGTTAATGTTTGTTACCTGATACAGAGTTTGAGCACAAAAACAAAATTTTCCCAAATGCTTCTGTTTACAAACCAAATTGTTTGCAAAAAAGTGCTCATTAACTGGATATATATCTCTGCAATGTCTTTCCAGATATCTATGCCAATTTTCAATGTTTTCTCTCCTATTATAAAGATACCCAGTTTCCACACTCCAGTAACACACTTTGCTGGGCTGCTTTCACCACATTTGTTCAAGCTGGCCCGGACCACTGGCCATGGTTCTCCTTTCATGAAGCTATCAAGTGTTCGATGTGGTTATCTGGACATCTGAAGAGGGGATGTGCTTAGGAGTGACCTGTTCATTCAGCGGATTTCAGAAAATCATCTTGACACAAGGGCAATCTACAGCCTTACACCTGCATTCAACTAAATTTGTCCAAATTGACCTTAACTTCCATGAGTCCATTGTGCTGCCCTCTGAGCAAGAAAATCAGCAATCAATTTAAGGCAGATTTACTGCTCATCTGTCAGGGGTGTGGGGTGATGCTAGATACTGTGTATTTTAGATGTGAATACAAGTTTTATCCCTTGCCTCCGGGGTCCTTGTGACTGGGTTAAGAAGGATGGGCTAATTATAAGCATAAAACAGGTAATAACATGAGGCCATTGGTAATTAAATGCTAAGCATTGGCAACTGCAAATGTATGGAGATAGAAAAGAGTGCTTTTTGAAGGCAGACCAATTTGAAAAACTTTAAGGAGCAAAAGAAAATTGAGTTGGGTCTGAATTGGTGTGAGGGCTTTTGTTGGGAAATAAAAAGCAATTGAAGATAGGAAGAGCTACTTAAGGACTAATTTGGACTAGGGGACTGAGGAGCCAGAGAAACTGGCTACAGTATTGAGCTTAAGCAGGAGAAGTAAAGTAGATATTGGGGTGATTAATATGGTTTGGGGCATCTTTGATGTTCAGTGACTGAGTCATTTTTCATTGCTTCAACAAAAATTGGAGGTGATAACAGATTCTGCTTTCCAGTAGCAACTGATTTGTGTTGTCAGGTGTTGGAGCAATTGAAATTGAATACATGTGCAGGGCTGTAATATGGCCGGAGCATGGCTGAACTGAGAGCAAAGAGACGCCTCAAAGGGCAAGACAGGCCACAGCTGAGGACACCTGGTTCCATCCCCAATTAATAAGATAGAGATTATAGTTGTAGGCATTTTGCTCCTGTAGTGAAAATCACTTGGAGACTTTCTCCTAGTCTCCTAAATTAACATAGTCTGTTACTTGGAGGGGCCCTTGAACCCTTTCCAAGGTCCTGCTCAGGTTTCCTGCATTTTCCACTCTAACCCTCTCCTTGTTTGAATACTAAATAACTACAGGCCACCCAGAGACATTCCCTGTCTTAACCCTGAGAGTCAAGAACTCTGCAGAGGGTTTTGTTCCTGCTGGAGCACTAAAATTGTACCACTTGCCTGATTTATTTAAGCCTTCGCTGTATACTCATTTGGGAGTTTGGGGATCTAGGCAAGGTCCCCAATAGTTATGATAAAGAGAAACCATCCAAAGAGTAGAGAGGGTCGGGGAGCAGTAAAAAGAAACTAGAAGAGAAAGTAGTTAACCTGGTCTTGGGAGTGTTATTTTGAACATGGTTAGGGGAAGTCATGAAAATGTGTTTTTGTTTTGCTTTATTCTGTTTTTTGTTTGAGTACTGGGAATTGAACTCAGGATCTTGCACTTGCCAGGCAGGTGCTGTACCACTGAACTATATATCCCTGGAAAGTTTTAATGACAGAAGTAAAAGTACCTCCAACAATGATAAAATGAGATGACTTTTAAGTGAGGCCATTAACATATAATCCAGGCCGGATAGGAGAAGCTGTTCTGTGCCCTCCTTGGTTCCTGTCTTTTGCCTACATCCTGAATGTTATCTGTGACCACTTTTTAGGGTGCACTGTGCCACACTCCTAACGTGCCTGAGGAAGGACAGAAAACATCTTGATGGCTTCCCAGAGAGCAGGTGACAAGAAAATACATTCAGCCCCATCCACTCCAGCCAGCGATGTACTGCATTTCCAAACCAGGTACAACAGAGCTTGTCAGAGTTGAGGGAAGAATAAAAATGAGACATTAATTAAGCCTAAAATGAGACCTTAATTAAGACTCTGTTAGAAATGAGTAAAGGAAACAGCAGACTGGGGGAAAAAAAGAAGAAGAAATTGTCACATTATAACTTGCTCATTGCTTTACACCCAGTCCAGTAAGAAGACACTGGGAGTCTGACCTGAAGCCATGGTGGTACCATGGAAGCTGCCAGTAGAGACAACAGCAGCAGAAAGACCAGACACCATTCTGACCAAACCATGCTGAGAGCTGGTCAATGTGAAGAAGAAAAAAAATCACTCTGTTTTAAACTTGACTTTGTAACACAGATCCTTCTCAGGCCACGTAGTCTATAAGTCTTGTTCAGTTCTGCTAAGTAAGACATGGGAGGAAAGAATCAATTTGGGACTTGAAGGACTAATTCCAAGAACATTCCCATTGGAGCTAGATTGGCTATGGAGCAGAGGGGCTATAGTTCTTACCTGATGCTATTGATTAAACCACAAACATTCGGAAAGGGTCACCAGAGGACCATTTTCAGCTGATGCCATGAGGTTAAAACTAGGGACAAATCAACCCAGCTGCCAAGAGACTACCAAGAAGGAAACCATCCCAAACGGGCAGAAAAAGTGTTAATGTGGAAAGAGAGAATTCAAGGAAACACTTTCACTTAAGTAACACTCACAGACATCGATGAAGCCAGATAATTCTTGCTGTTGGAAAAAAAGACATTATAAAAAGAAGCATCAGAGTAAGAAGAAAAAATCAGAAGAACACAGACAGAAAGACCTGGCAGACTGAAACTCCACATGCCCTGCTTAGTGTCCAGTTGGATAAAGGGTTAGAAAATGAAGTCTTGGTCTGGGAGAAAATGGTGAATTTCCAGAATCAATACATAATTTCTCTCAGGAATCTCAACTGCTAGAGCTGAGAGCCATTTACTAATTGGCCCTCCTGCATTTTACTGGTGGTGAATTGCACATTGGAATACTTAAGTTGAAAGCTTTCAGAAGATGGGAATCATTCTTACTTTACCAGTTGGACAGCTCATATATTAGCTCATATGTTTTTTTCTTCAAAGTTTGAATAACTGGCTAATATGAGACCAATGAATGAATACCTGCATCTCTGATAGAGTAACAACAGCTGACTATGACCTCCAACCCTGCAATATATTATTAGGATAAGATGAATATGTGGTTAGCATAAGATGAAAACTCAACTGGGGGAAAACGAGAAAAAATATGGAGATTAAAAGATAGGGAGTCATGAGCAAAATCTCAGTGGTCATAATATAGGGGAACAAAACTCCCAACCAACTATGTATCTGGTATGAGTTCATGTTCTCTAAAATCGAAGAATGAATTTTAGGCACAACAGAGGTTAGGAGCAGGATATATTCATTTTAGGCACAACAGAGGTTAGGAGCAGGTTGCCAGGGACTCTGTCTTTTCTAGGGACATTTATAAAGTAAAATTATGGGGTGAGACGGGTTAAAGGTGGGGAAAAAGGGAACTCGTGAGGTGAGCATAAGATGGTACAGAACTATGGTTGACAGTAAGATTAATTGCTCAGGTAAAATTGATTAAATCAGGAACAAATGGGGAAGCAAGTCACATAGAAAGTGGGCATTCTTAAGGAGCAGGAGCAGTGACTCTTTCCATAGGGTCTTGCTATGCAATTCAAACTGACCTTGAATTTACTATGTAACCCAGGTAGGCCTTAAACTCACAGTGATCCTCCTGCCTCATCCTCCTGAGTACTAGGATTACTGACATGTGCTACAATTCTCATTTTTTAAATTTTTTAATTTTACTTTTATTATTTTTAGTTTTTTCTCCTTCTATTGTTCAAATGCACAGTTGATACTGAGACAATATCCCAATCTAAGCAAACCTATAAGATCCAAATTTTCATTGCAGTTCACAAAGGGGTAAGTGTCAAAGAAAACTAATAACAAAGGGGTAAGGGCAACAACTAACAAAGGGCCAAGGAAGGTTAAGGATTGTCAACAACTCTAAGACATGAGAAAGAGGTAAAGAAGAGGCCACCCCTAGAACATTGAGAGAGAAGGGCCATGACACTTTCATTTTGAATTTTAAGCCCTCAGGAACATTGTTTTTAAGCCACTTAGTTTGCAGTAATTGGTCAAGGTAGCCCTAGGCTACCAGTATGTCCTCTCTTTTCCCTACTTCCTTTCTCATTTCAGCAAGGAGCTGTTGGGGATCATTCCTCCCTGGGAGAAGAGCCTCTGAAGTCTGCAGGTGACTGTGATTAACAAGGAACCAGGCATAAGGCCAGAAAGAAAGCTCTACTACAATGTCTATCCCAGCAAAACATTTGGGTCTTGGGTTTTATTTATTTATTTTTTAAATTTTATTTTAAAGATAGTAAAATCCAACAAAGCAAAACAGAAAAAAGCCAACCAAAGCAAAGCAGCAATATTGGTACAGAGCTTCAAAGCAGGATACTAGGAAAACAACAATAGCTACTATGACATATCTTGTTATCCTCACAATAGTTGTTCATTCCATCAGGCATAGCAAAATCAAGCCAAAAACAAAACAGAATATAACCAATCAAAACAGAATATTGAGTAAG
This sequence comes from Dasyprocta punctata, assembly GCA_004363535.1. Lineage (NCBI taxonomy): Eukaryota > Metazoa > Chordata > Mammalia > Rodentia > Dasyproctidae > Dasyprocta > Dasyprocta punctata. Next base: position 21,449 of record RJWM01006827.1, on the reverse strand, counting down.
GCAAAACAATTAATCAGAATGAAGCAAGACAGTGAGAACAATATTGGATTTCAAAGACAAGATAGAAGGAAATCCCCCATATTTGCTATATTGCATACTGTCATCCTCCCAAGAGCTGCTCAGACTGCTGGCCCCAGGCCTGCAAAATCAACCAAGCAATACAAGCATTTAGTTGCTTTATGTACCTAGGTTGCTATCAATTTAGCTGGTCCTCCAAACCAGTAGGCTGCTTGGTGGGTGGGGGGGAGGTGCTGGGCGGGGTGTTGATTCTCAGCTTGTGCACCTGTAGGCTCACTTGAGGTGCTGACTTTTGTCTTTCTGAAACCCTTTGTGCTGCTTACCAGGAAAACTGGCTAGTTGTCTTCTTGTTGGATCCTCCCTGACCCAGCATGGCGGGTTCTCAGGAGGTGCTGATTTTTTACTTCCTGGAATCCACGCTGCTTGCCATTCTTGCATTTTATGAACCCTGAAGTCACTCCATCAAGCTTATATTGATGAGCCAGTCATTGCTCAGCAAATTGAGAAAGGCAAAGGTAGTCTGCATGCTTTACAAGGAGTACTTCATCTAACCCTCTAAGGTAGGGATGACAAACATCCTGCTCATGGAGGATGATTGTCTCAAAAGAGTCATTTACTTATGGTCATTCAGTTAGTAAATGGTAGCAGCAGGATTTTACCCAAACAGTCCCTACATGACTACTTCAAGTTAAGAAATAAGGGAATTCAGTATCTCCAGTCCAGTTTGATGTTCATTTTAGGGAGAGTTTCCATGTGCTCCCAGATAGATGGGGTTCAAGGCCTGAAGGCTTACTTGATAGCCCTTCCCTCAGTGGGTGGAAAGATCTGCATTAGAGATCTCAACACAGAAGCCTTCAGATAAAGAATGTTATTAAGGGAGGCAGGCAGGGTGGTTTATGGGCCAAGAGAACATTTGGAGGTATCCACAATCAAATAAACAAAGAATCAAAGGTAGGGAAACAAAGATTTCAGCCACTGAACTGGCCTAGCAGGCTTGGTCTGATTCAATCTCATGAAAGCCAAGAGCCCAACACAGGATCCAGAGCTGTGTGATCCAATCTGAATAGGATGGGATGTTTACAGCATGGGGGTGGAGATGGCATGGTGGCCTGTTTGCCTCTCCTTAGCCAGAAAGACCTCAGGAAAACACAACTAAGAGGGAAAAAGAGGGAGGAGGATGAAAGATATTGTGCTGTGTCCCTAAACCTGATCATTCTAGGAAATGATGTGGGGCAGTTTTTGGTTTTAATTTGTTTGTTCTTTGCATGATTTAATATTTATCCTCTGAACATTCAATTATATGGAAGATATTTTATATGTGGCTGTTTGAAGAAACTGTTTGGAAGAATGTTTGCCCTGTTGTCTCTGAAAGCTAGACACATTGATGACGCTCGAGTTTGAGAATAAGGGAAGGAAGGTCAAGGGAAAAGATGTGACAAGAGGCAAAGTTATTGACTTGCCTGCAGAGGTATTCTCTGGAGAAGAAGAGTAAGGTAAGAGGGAGATCAGAGGTCCCAGGAACAGAAGGTGGGGCTGAAGGGAGTACTCTTGCCACAAGACGGTGGAGAGATCTCTGAGTCCCATGCATACTCCATCAAGATGCAGTGTCCTGTGGGAGGCTCTAAAAGCATATCCTAGATGTGGCTGGCCTAGATGCTTGGAGGATGAAAGCTTAACTTATGCAAATAGATAAGTAATATTTTCTTCCCACTTGAGCCAATGAATTGAGGTTGAAATCCATAGCAGAGTAATGACCAGATCTGCAATCAGTGAAAATATTCTGGTTGGGACCATCCTTGGTCCCCAGAGTATAGTTTACTCACTGTCACAGAAAGACTTTACTATACCATGTAGGGTGTTAGACACCATGAAGCCTATTCAGCACCATCTCTTGCTACCTCCTCCACTGGCAAGGCCATTTGTAACCCTGCACATCCCCTGCACTTATAGTATCTCTTGTGCCTCTTGTAACCTTCTCCAGTGGCAAGGCAAGGCCACCTATAGCTCCTCACACTCCCTAGTTGGGCCTTAAGACTAGGGACACTGCCTGACTCTGCTCTAGAGTAGCTCCTAGGACTGACTTTCACAGGGTTTGTGTTTTGCTATATGGGATCAGAAAGAAACTCCATCTTGACTCATCCTAGTCAGTGCAACAAGGGTCCCTGCAAGGGGGACTATGATGAATGTTCAACAGGGCCATCATACAGAAATGAAGTCTGTGGCTCTGGTTGGTGTGGGACATATGTCATAGACAATTTCACTGAGTACCCAGCTGTGATACAAATGTTAAGGATTAGTAAACTCATCCCTTAACCTTTGCTTTATCCTTTGCTTTTTAGCTGCATGAACACACAGAGAGAGTCTCTGCTTATTCCAGGAAAGAGAAGAAATTCTGAGTACTCTTTTACCAGCAGCATCTGACTTTATCAGTCTATTAACTCATTCACTTCCCTGGAATCATGTAATCAATACATGAAGGGATTACATATGGGCTTTAGTTTTATGAAGGGAAAGGTGACAGTCATGAAAATTCCAGTATGGAAAAACCAAGGAATGTAGAAAGGACCTTTTATGGGAGATCTGTTAAGTGTTTGTCTTGCTTTCTTTTTGCCAGATACAATCTTTCACTGGTCCTCCCAGTAGATCCTACCCTGGTTCCTGAAGGAAATTAAGGAGAACAAACCAAGTCCACCCTAAACTTTCCATGGAGGATGATCAGGCAGTTGATGGCGATGTCACAGAAAAAGCAGCCCACGTATGTCCCCAGGAAATAATCTCGAACACAAATTCATCAGCAGAGAAGCTGTTATACAAAAAAGAGGTGCATTAAATTATCCATCACAGTTGTCAGTTCTTCACACTCTAAATCTCACTTTGACCCTAGACATAGTGCTATCCTTTTTCTTTAGACCATCTGGCAGTCAATTCTGATTTGGTTCCAAATAAGAACAGAGTAGGACTCACCCCATGGTCTGCGGCTGAGTGGAAGGAATTCTGGGGCTAAGAAAGTCTGAGGTCTGGAGTTCTAGCACTTGTGTTCTACCACAAGTTAATCTCTGCATCCATAAAGTGTGTGGGGGTGGGGCAGGATATAGGGGATCACTGCATTTTTGCCCACTTCTGATATTCACCAAGTCTACATTTACTGGATATGTGAACACAGCTGCATCTTGGTTTAAGGGATCCCATACAGTGAGTCCTGTCCAGACCAAGAGATATAGAAGATTCAGACAAACAGGACCTAGAGCGAGGAAGCAGTCCACTGGGAATAATGTTTTTGTTTTATTTTATTTTTGCAGAGGACGTGGTCAGTAGTTAATACATGTGAAATAGATTTTTTTCCCGGATGCATGTTTCCTTTGAGAAGGGTTTAATTTTCATAGTTGGACAAAAGAATAATCCATAATTCCTAGAGCAAAGCCTTAATGAAACATGATCTGGGCCCAGAAGCAAGTCATCATAAGGCCCAAACCAAAAGCCTAGTGATGAAAATAAGAGGAAATTATATGAACAAAAATATATGCCTTTTACTACAATTTATGTCTGTCATAAAGAGTCAGTTGATTGTCATGACTTATCATATGTGCTCCAAAAAGCAAATACCACAAGAACCAAATTCCATGATTTCTCTCAACCACCAAGCGCCAGCTGTAAACCAAGACACCCTGTTCAGCACTATTGCTCCTCAGAGCAGGCAGCTCTTCCCAGGGTTGTATTTGGGTTGGGACCAAAAGTCTGAGTCTTGTAAATGTGCAGCTGGTGGGTTTGTTTAGCTCCAGCTCAGATTCAATGCCATGGACTTCTCCCTCAAATATGCATCTTATTGTGATTTAACAAATCTAACATTCAATTTTGTTGCAATCAGAGAAGTACTGATTTAAGCCCCAAACTCCATGAGGTCAGGGATCAGATGGTAGATATTCTTATGCCTCCAGAAAATAACCTAGTAGCTGCCACAGGATAAATTCCTAATAACTTGCTGTTACAGTTTATATATTGTGTCAACTTGAGAAATCTGGAAGCTTAATTAAGTAACTCAGCAGCTCCACATCCTGGGGTATAGAGCACAAGCAGTTACCTGTTCATTGTATCAATTTGAGAAGGTCGGAAGTTTAGCTGAGAGACTCATCAGGGAGTCAGGGTTCTTACTTTGTAAATATCCTCATCCTGTGCAAAGGAAGGCAAGATTTGTGAATGCCACACCCACCCTGGAGGGAGGGATGTCCTGTGTACAATATAAGGGAGAAAAAGAGGCTTGCTCTTTCCCCTTTTACTCTGGCTGCTTTCGTTCAGCTGCTGCCTTGAAGTGTTGCCCCAGTGCCATGCCACCCTGCCTTGGAGCCAGATGATTATGGACTGAAACCTCCAAAAACTGTAAGTTAAACAAACCTTTCCTTCCCTAATTTTGGGTGTCAGGCGTTTTGTCTCAGCGAGTGAAAAGTAACTAAGACACTTGCTAAATGACTAGATGAGAATTGTTAATTACATGTATTGCCTTTCCCCCTACACACACAGTGCCCTCTGCCATGCTAGTCCCTGGCTCTGTTATGTATTCAAAGCAAAGGACAGGATGGTGACTTTTACACATGAGCACTCAGTGAGGCTACCGTAGTAGAATGCCCTACCCACCCATCTTTCCTTGGAATGGGAGCTTTTTTCTATGGTGAAGGGAGACAAGGCTTTGGAGAACTCACTCATCTCATGCTGCTCTGTCCTCCTTGCTAGAGCTTGGGCTCTGGAAATCTTCTCATTAGGAGGCATTCTCAATCCTGAAAGGTTAAATGAGGTGCAGAAGAAAGGGACAGATACTGTAGCTTGACCTCTGTGGTGGAACCTGTCCAAAGACAGAAAGGGTCTTGAAGATCTTGGCATTGTCCAGACCACTTTATAAGGCATGAAACAAAATTCTGGTCATTAACGGTGTCACTGTTCTGGTGTTTCCCCCTTAGGAATCCAGCATTGTGAGGGTAATTGAACAAGATACAGGTGCCAAATAAAAGAGAAACTGTACTGAGTGTTTTGGTGTGTATTTTTTGTAGTAGTTCATAGAACTCTAAGGAGACGTGGCAGGCATGATGGCATACACCTGTAAACCCAACCCCTTGGAAAGTCGAGGAAGGAAGATTACAAGTTTGAGGCCCAGCCTAGGCTATTTAGTGAGACCCTGTCTCAAAACAAAATTTAAGGGGTGGTGGTGCTGGAGACATATTTCAGAACTTCCTGAATTCAATCCCTAGTACTGCAGGAAAAAGAACTCTCTAGAAAACAAATGTGTTGAGTCTTACCTTTATGATGCAACTTGCTCATACACAGCAGCCATTTTAGATAAGATGACCAGAGGTCTCAGTGTGCCTGGACAGTTCCAATTTATGTTTAGCATTGTCTTATCATCTTGTCCTGGTTAGCATTTGTCATAGGTTTTTCATTTTCATCAAAGAATTCTCATTAGCAGCTGTGTTAAACTAAGCCCAAAGGGGTTAGGTTGCACCCCACTGCGTATTTCCAGTTTCTTTCAAGGTCACAGAGCGTTGTGTGGGATACATTTTAATTCATGATTACATTGGAAGGTCACCAGCAACACTTCATCTCCACGTATCTTCCTGATTTCCTACATGTGACAGAACAACCCTCTACCTTTAAATGCGTGCGTGTTGGGTGCTGTCTGATAAAATGCCTAGATGTGAGTAGGTTAGGGCAGATCCTGCGAGGCTCACAGTGACACTTGTGCCAATGGTTTTGGCTGTCAGTTTTCTGTGGTTTTTGTCACACAGACTGGAAACTGCCAGGCAACCAGTTGGTGGAGGTCAATAGGAATTGTGAGGATTTTTTATGCTATGTATCCATGAGATACTAAGGAGAAGTAGAACTGGCACAAAGAAAGTAGTCCGAGGGCTCTTACTTCAGGTGTTTATTTCATGCATTCTATGATATATAACTTTATTTTTATTTTATTTTTTCTTAATGCTTTTCATTTTATGAGAAATGCTTAGAAAGTGATAAAATTAAAAAACAAAAGTGTCAATGTAATGAAAAATTAGGTATTGAATTTCCCTTTCTCAAGAAGTTTGATAATGAGTATGTCCTTTGTATGTTGTATCTGTCAACATTACTCATCTGTCACAGGGACTAGGGTGCTATTGCCACTGACAGAAAAAACACAAAACATAAATCTACTGAAGAATCACTGGCACCTCTTTCAAAAGTTAGTGCTTATTTTCAGAAAGCGTGTGCCTAAAATGATAATTTGGAATGTATGGTTGCGTGTATTTATACATCATTTGCAGTAGCATGACTTTTTACTTAGATTACATGAATTTTCTAAGTGAATGTTGCTCATTTTTTAAATTCAAATTTTTCTTTAACGCATGTGAAAAAAGGAAGTAAGGTGTTCTGTGTTAGCTTCATTCACAGAGGAAGGTCCTTACAAAAAGTTAAATGAGACAATTTCACATAAATGTCATAAGGGCTTCAAACAGAAAGTTCAGGCTGGGTGTGGTGGAACACGCCTGCAACTCCAGCACTCAAGAGACTGAGGCAGGAGGATCACCACTAGTTTGAGGCCACCCTCAGCTACTTAGTAAATCCAGAGTCAGCCTGGACTACATAGCAAGACTCTATCTCAGCAAAACAAACAAACAAAATAAAAACAAAAACAAAAAAATGAAGTCCATTGCAAGGTAACTCAACAATTATTTTTTCCTTCATTCTTTAAAAGTAGAACATTAAATATGTTTATGTGTTGCTGTAAATTCAGTTTAAAAGTGCAGTATTGAAAATCAAATTAATTTGCAGTATTATATAATTAATAATTACATGTGGAGAATAATATGGTGACAAACAATGCTATTAAAATGAGGAGTCAGTGGAGTAGAAATACATTTGAAATTGCCTGCAAGGCACAGATAATTTAAAATTATGTCAAGCAAGGCATTTTAAATAAAGTGGTAGCCTGAACATTTTGTAGTGCCAGAGAATAAAGAAGCATTTAAAAAAAACCTGCAAGGGTGGGAATGCGTCAAAGAGACCTGGGAGCCAACCAGCAACACTCCTGATGTCCAACAGTGAAACAATTTGAGCACCAAATAAATAACATAGTGTGGGCTTATAAACATAGAGTGTAAAACAAATATCCAAGAGCCCATATTGACATAAATTAATGATTGGATAAACAAATAAGTGGGAGAGAGGAAGCAAATATTCCTTATAGTATCCCAAATAATTTGTTTTGATCCTGCCTTCTCCAAAAGAACCTGCACCTTGTACCTGCAAATATGAGCTGCACTTCATAACAATGCTGTGAAGCACAGACTATGGGGAGGGGAACTTGACAGCAAGGAATTCTCATAGACAGTGAATGACTCAAGCCACCAGTACTGATAGCACATGCCTTTGCAATTACTGTAGAGAAGGGATTTCACTTCAGTAGTTCTCTTTCCCCAAACCCGTAACCCAAGTAACACCATAAGAAATACTTCAGACAAACTCAGCTGAGATTCAGTCTACAAAAATACCTGAACACTACTCCCTAGACATTCAGGATCATGAGAAACAAGGAAAGACAGAAATTTCATAGATCAAGATTAGAATCTTAATAAAAAGAAAATAAAAGAGACTGAAGAGTCTTGACCACTATATATAATGTAATATTCTAGAATTTAGAAAAAGGTATTAGTAGAAAAAATAGAAAAATCTAAATGAAATATAGGGATTGGTTAATAGTAATGTTGATTTTTCAGTTGGGACAAATTACAGGGTAATGTAAGATACTAAAAGTGGGGAAAGATAGGGGAATAGCCCTTGGCACTACTTTGCAATGTTCTTCAAATCTAGAATTGTTATAAGGCTACAAAGTTATTAAACATAGTAACTATAATGTTGAAATAAATATTTTAGTGAACAGAAAAATTCAATTCCCAAATTTTGTGATAAAGTTATATATGACACAAAGCAATAATTTAACATGTCCCAAATTTACTCTGATGATCCTGATAAGTCAAATTTTGAAAAACTTGACTTATGAAAGAATTAGTATGTAAATCAACCTAAGAATCTATAATTTAAGGGTATTCAGTGTGTTCTCTATTTTTTTTAATTTAAAGAATTGGAAATCTTTCATTACAAGATCCAGTGAGTAGCAGGTCAATGAATTAGTCAACTTTCTGTCACCAAGACACAATATCCAACAATCAAGAGTTAAAGAAGGAAAAGTTTAATTTGTTCACAGTTTCAGTCCATGATTGGCTGACATTGTGACAGAAGAGCATGGCAGAGCAAAGTTGCTTAGTTCATGGTGGCCAGGAAACATAGCAGGGGAAGAATGGCAGAGTGGAAGTACCCAGGGGCCAGTCATAGACTCCAAGACACACATCCATGACCACAAAGACACACCTAGAACTGTGCTCCATCCATCCTCAGGTGGATCCCAAAGCTAATCTACTTGAAACTTCACCCTAACTGCCACAGACAAGGACATCCACATTTGGAGTTTTTACTAAATTTTCGTTGTTAACACCAAAGACTTAAAGAGAAAGTCATTGCAACATACACTTTCAACCCAAAGTATAAATAAAGAGCAAAATGAAAGAAAGATAATAGGAAAAAGGGAAAGAAGATCAGGAGATGGAGAGGAAGGGAAGGAAAAGGGGATGAAAACAGCAATTAATATGGGTTACTTACTCATTCCAACTCCCCACAAGGAATGTAAACATTATTAACTACAAATATGTACAAATGGAATGGAATGGAATGGAATGGAATGGAATGGAATGGAATGGAATAGAATAGAATAGAATAGAATAGAATAGAATAGAATAGAATAGAATAGAATAGAATAGGTGGGAATTTAAAGGAGAGAGAGGGAGGCAAAGGGAGAGAAGGAGAGAGGGAGAGAGGGAGAGAGGGAAAGAGGGAGAGGGAGAGAGAGAGAGAGAGAAACAGAGAGAGAGAGAGAAAAAGAGAGAGAGAGTGTGTTCCCTGAAATTCTGAAGTATTTGGAACATGCTTATATTTAAAAAATTATTTCGAGCTAACTACCAGTCTTTCTGTTAAGCTGCACAAACCGTGCAGATTCCAGGAAGAAAAAAATCATCTACTCCCGAGAATTGGCCATGCTGAGACTGGGTGAACCCAACAAGAAGACAGCTAGCCAGCCTCTCTGGTAAGCTGTGCAAGCCACATGGAATCCAGGATGAGAAAAGTCAGACAGTGTCTCCCATGAGTCTACTGGTTCTCAGGCTGAGACTCAAACCCAAACACCCCCCCCCCACCAATAAACAACCTGCTGGTTGGGAGGACAGACAGAGTTGATAGTAACTAAGGTACATAAAGCAACTAAATGCTTGTAACGTTTGGTTGATTTTACAGGCCTGGGTCCAGTGGTGTGAGGATCTCTTGGGAGGATGACAGTATACAATATAGCAAATATGGGGGATTTCCTTCTATTTTGTCTTTGAAATCCAATATTGTTCTCACTGTTTTGCTTTATTCTGATTGTTTTTGCCTTATTAAATATTCTATTTTGATTAGTTATATTCTGTTTTGTTTTTGGTTTGATTTTGCTATGCCTGATGTAATGGACTATTATTGTGAAGATAACAAAATATGTCATAGTAGCTATTGTTGTTTTCCTAATATCCTGCTTTGAAGTTCTGTACCAGTATTGCTGCTTTGTTTGGATTGGCTTTTTTCTGTTTTGTTTTGTTGGATTTTACTATTTTTAAAATAAAAAAATGATTTGTTATTTTTCTAAAATCCAGATTAATTTGGTTTCCTGTGTTTTAACTGCTTAATCTGTCAGTGTAGAGAAGACTAGAATCCAGCCCAACTCATCAACTTCACAAACTTCTGTTAGCCTTGCTTTGCTAGGTATTAAGGATAAAAACCTTTAAAAAACATAAAGGTACTATTGAGGAACTTCAGTTGCTACTACTTTACTATGTAGTCTTGGAGAAGTTACTTGACTTCTCCAAAAACTGTATCTTCATCTGTAATGTGGGGATAATTTCAGTCTTAGGCTGGTTTGGTGTGTAAGTGGAGCTTTGATTGTGAAATAGTTTTGGTGAAGTCTGTTATTAAACAAAATCTAGGTTTTGTTGGACACAGTGGCACATGCCTATAATATCAGCATTTGGGAAACTGAGGCAAGAGGATCAGTGTGAATTCAAGGCCAGCCTGAAATACACAATGAGACCCTGTCGCAAAAAACAAAAAACAAAACAAAACAAAGCAAAACTTTAGGCTTTAGTCACTCTATTGAGCATCCTTAGCAATGTTGAAACCAGGGCAGATTTGTAAGCTGAGTAGTCCCTTCTGTCCTAGTGGATTCATATTGCCACCAAAGTGCCCTACCCTAAGGACCAGCTTTCTCCTCCTCCATCTCCTCCCCATCTGACCAATGATGCTCTCCTAATGAACCCCATCCTTGGAAAGAGGCATGAGGGATCTCAAACTTGCAACAATTGCAGGTAAAAAGGCCATAAAGACAAGCCAACCCCTCCTCCTTGTGAGCAGGTCCTATGGTGGGGAAAACTATGGGAAACTGTGTCTTTGACTCTGCGCACTTACCTTTTCTAGGACCTGAGTTAATCTCTCTACATAGTTCAAGAGGCAATTAAACCCTGAGTGAGGAGCCCAAGGCTGAAATAACTCCCTCAAAATCATTGTCCCTGGTCTCCAAGTACCACTGTGACCCAAAGGAAACCTGGACCCCAGTGTGTTGGGAGGGACAGACTTGTACAGCCCTGCCCTCTTTTCCACCTGCACCAAAAAGCAATGAAGCCTATCTTGTTACTTTTCTCGTGACTGAGAGAAAATACTCGACACCCAAAGTTAAAGGGGGGAAAGGTTTATTCAGCTCACAGTTTCCAGAGGTTTAGATCCATGATCAGATGGCTTCAAGGCAGAGTGGCAAATGTCAAATGGGCAACAGTTCATGGTGACAGAAGATAGCAAAAGCAAGAAAAGAGGCAGGGAAGGGACAAACGTCTTTCTGTCCCTTATATTGTGTGCAGGCTACCCGACCTAGGTTGGGTGTAGCACTGAAACCCTTAATCCTAGCATTGGAATAGGAATCAGTCATGAACTCTAGATTCAGTCTTCTCAGAAAAGCCTACCCTTCATGACTTAATAAGGCTTTGGGGAGACATCCAGACACAAGCCATAACCAACCCTTGCACTACCAGGTGTAGGTTAGAAGCTCCCAATATTCTGTTCCCAAACATGCTACAGACTAGAATCTATTCTTTACTACTTCAGGTTGATTTTTGCTTTGCTTTAACTACTATTATGTATTAGTGGAAATCAGCAAGTCAATCACTGCCAAATTTCAAAGTCTAGGATAGTGATTATAAGAGAAAAATTTGATACTTTCACAAGATTTAGTGTAAACGATGCTGACTACCTTGATTTTTCTTTCTCTATGTACAAAACTCCTGATTAAAACAAATTCTTGGAGAACAAACCTGTAGAGTCCCATTCAAACACTATCAAGTTGACAAAATATTCATTAAGCATTCACCATGCATATGGGGTAGGAATGTCTGAAATTATTTTACCATAAAATACACAACCATATGACTTCCAGTCCGTGGAGATTCTCCAGCATCTCCTTACCCAGGACCTAGTGAAAACTCAGCAGGGTTGGCAAGGGATTCACTGCCACATCCAGGGGGAACTTCTGTGTTTCATGAAGAGCCTCCTGTCCCCTGTTGTGCCCCAGGGCATGGTTTTCTTCCCAGCAAAGCCTTAACTAGTCAATGATTGTGTGAAGGACAATCATTGACTTTGAAGTAAGTTTTACTTTGACCTGAGATACTTGCTGAAGTGGTCACACCATTATCTTGGGAGTAGCTTTTGTCTGATGCCTGGGCCCCCCAGCTCCCTAACCTCAAATCTATGTGCTGCATCTGTGAGAAGAAAAATTAAGCGATAAATTCTCCTCTGCTCCATCTATCTTTCCATTATCTTTCACCTGATAATGATGAGATTTTCATTCCTTTTCCCCTCTCTTCCCTCCTTTCCTCCCTCCTTCCCTTCCTCCTTCCCTTCTTTTCTATATCCCTCCCTCTTTCCACTGTGTACTAAATATCTACACTGATTCTCATCTAATTTGGGAGAATGCATCATTTTGGGATACTCTGCTAAAACATAAAATACAAGCTTCAATAAATATAAATTTTGCTTTGGGGACTTTGTTGGGGAGAATTACAAGATATTGGGTTGCGATCTTCAGAGCACATTCCAAGGGCTGTGAATTCCCAAATACAAGTCACAGCACAGATGCTGATCTTCCCATCAGAGCAATCTCTCACAGCCCTAGGAGAGTGTGTGCATGCACAGGCTTGCACTTGTGTAACATTTATTGTATACCACATGCTACCCTCCATCTAAATTATGTTACACAAATAATGCAAATGTATCTCAGTTAGTTACATTATTTTCAGGTGTATTTTCCATATAGAGAACAAGTTCAGAGAAGATAAAGCTGTGTGACCTTGGAGCAAATTACTCAAGTTGAAAGCAAAAATTTAAAACACAAGCTGTCTGAATATTTTCATTCTTTCTGACTTTTTTAGTTCTCTGAGATTGTTTCACTATACAGCTCTTCCATTGCCCCATTCAACGCTGTTGGGTGGCAATGCTAACTTGTCTGTGCTCACCACACTGTCATCTGCATTGACATCACATGGTCATTTACTCTCTCTTTATCTGTATGGTCTAGTAAGGCAGGACAATTGGGCAGACATTGGGTGATAGCTTTGATCAGAAGTTTATCCTCTCATCTGCGATATGAGCTGTTGGGAGAAATGTTCCAAACACAAGTGAGAAGCCATGTTAACAGGATATGAAGAGAAATTATTCTCCCTGGAGATCAGAGAGACATCAGAATGGATAAGCAAGAGAAATTGGATTCCCTATTTTCCAGGGGAACTTTAAAAATAGCAGCAGCCTGTTCCTGTTGGAACGATGGAAACAGAATATCTGGGGCATTTCTATGTGCCATCCAGCAATTACAACTTTTTATTCAGGAAGTAAATGCAGTTTGTATTAATACTGCAGAAAGCAATATGATGATTGCCCACTCACCTGGTAAACTGTGAGAGCAAGAAACTTGTACCCTAATCTGAAGTTAGGTTTTCATTGTTTGGTTTAATTGTCTAGAGGGATCAAAATAAATGCGGTACTACAGAGCTACTGTTCCATCTCATCCCAGGTAGTGGAAATAATAGGGTGCTGGTGTACTCATTCATTCATTCATTAGATAGTTGCTTCTTTCAAGATATGACATTGAAGTCCCAAGATCAATAAGATGTGTTCCTTGTCCTTGAGAAGCTTAAATCCTGATGGTCTGTGTTCTCATCCAGCTGTAATCTGAATAGCTGCATGTTCCGCATGAATGGCTTGATCTTCTCAAAGTCTAATTGTTCATATAGTATTTGAGATTAGAATAAGATCCTTGCTAAAAATGGGCACCAGTTTACATTGCTGTATACTATTGTTATCATCTGTTCAACAAATATGTGGTAGTGTTTTCCATGTACTAGGCAGTGTTTTTTGCAAAGGTAATTTGACTAGGACATTATAAGCTCCTTCATGAAGCTTATTGTCTTGTGAGAGGATAGAACATTGAGATTGAAGAATATAATGCCATTGGATCTCATGTTGCATTACAAGGTAAATAAGGTGTTGAAAGAGAGTTAGGGAACGGGTTCCTTGGAAGAAAGCTAAGCTCAAGGAGGATTCACAGATGGAGGTAATTCGGGAAGGGAAGATCACTGGTAGAGATCAGGAGGCAAGAAACAGAATGATTAGTTTAGAGAGTCTTAAGCAAGCTAGCATGACTGAGGGTAGAGAAGAGATAGATAGTAAGTAACAGGAGGGGAAACTAGAGGAGGGGAAGGGAATAAAAATGCCAATATGGAAGGAGTTGAAAACCAAAACAGAAAAGAAATGAGGGAATAAGATTACGAACTTTATCTTCCACAGGTGAGAATTTGGACAATTGGAGGTCACATGGGTTTTAAGCAGCAGAATGAAGATGCTGGAAACGGGCTTTAGAACATGGTGTATACAGCACAGGTAGAAGGGAATGAGGAAGTGCAGGTGAGAGGCTGGCTGATTTGAGGGTTAATGAAAAGGATCTCTTTTTATTCCTGCCCTCTGCATCTGCTCCTTTTCCCTCTCCTCCCTCCTCTTCTCTTGCTTGGGATGTCCAGAAAGCCACGTCAGCTTCACTGGCAAGATGGACTGTGGAACAGCTGCTCTGTAGCCCCGCACCCAGAAGAGGTAGTTTTGTGACAGTGGAAGGAGCCCATGACATCCTTTCCTGCTGGAATTCCTCACAGTTAAAACCACACTCCAGCCCATGAGAAGATGGGGACTGGTTGGAAGTGACTCAAAGTGTGGTACAGTTGATACCAGATGCCGAGAATCTAAACTGTATGGTTTGAATAAGCACCCTTCACGACCAAGCTTCACTCTTCTTTCTTTGTGTGGCTTTGGCTCAGTGGAGGGAATCAGGTTTAGTCATATCCACCCCCAGACCTGAGGAACTGTTGTCCAAGGCCTTCTGGGCTCCCTGCAGCCCCATAACTCTAAGCACAAAGTCCTGAATTAAATGTACAGTAGAAGTATTTTCAACATAAGGCAAATAGAACCACATGGGGAACAAAGCTCCAGAGACTTCACTTGAATAATGAGAGGATGTCATTATATATAACCCCTCATACAGAAAAAGAAAATTTACTACCTCAGTAATTAAAAGACAAGACCAGAAGGTGAATATCAACCAAACTGATGTTTTTGACCTGGTGTTACAGCCTGGGGTGGAGTACCAATTCCATTAGTGATGAGCTGTGCCACTAGGCAAGTCATCCCACCTCTCCATGCCTTGGTTTCCTTATCTCTAAAGTAGTATAATGGTATCTACTTCATTGGATTGGCGAGAGAATTAGATGAGATCGCCCTTCTACACTGTGGGCATGGCTTGTGGATGTATGTGTACATCCTTCCTTCTCCCTTGATTCTGTTCTGCTTCTTGTCTTCCACTCCATGGACTGTTTCTCCTCTGCCAAGTCACCCTGTCTTGGAACCAGATGGTTATGGACTGAAACTTTTACAAACTGTGAACTAAAATAAACTTTCATTCTTTGACTTATGGGTGTCAGGTATTTTGTCCCAGTAATGAGAAAGTAACTGAGACAATTAACCTTTAGGAAATGAAATTTCCAAAAGTAAACTTGAAGGAAAAACATAGTAAAGGGCTCAGCAGTGGGTAGTTAAGAGAAGTAACAATGTAATAAAATAACTCTGCACCTTCCTACAACCCAAACAGACACATAGCTTTATACAGAGGAGAGCAGAGTTACTCCTGCACTGGTCATTTACAAATTTAGGTCTCTCATAAGTCTGACCCACATGTGTCGTAGACCTGCATGCTTGGTTATGGGGGCAAAGACAAATTCACATTCTCCTTCATATTCCACCCTGTCTTTCCTATGGGACCTGAATTCTAAAAAAGAAAGGATAGAAAGAAAAAAATGGAAACAAAGCTTTTGTAAACAAGGAGAGGAAGAAAAGTTGAAGGGAAGGGAAAAAAAGAAGCAGCAAGACACATCATGTACAGGTACAAATTCTCTGTGATGAATGTTATCATTATGTATATAAAATGTACCAATAAAAGAAAAAGCACAATAAAAGAAAAGAAAAACTCCCTGAGCTCTGAGTCAGGACCTTGGCCAGTAAGAAACATTTGACTTTTTTTTCCAAGTTTCCTGGTTATTGAGATGGTGTTTTTCATCTGGGCTGTGTTCCTATGACTCCTTTTTCTGTATCTTTTCTTGGCTTTGAGATTGTTGGAACCCCCTTGGAGCTATTGTTGTTTAGAACTCATACTTTTGCTGCTCTTTGGAGGAAACAGACAGTTGCAAATTTGTAAACTCATCAGTTCTCCTTATAACAATGGCATAGGTTACTGAATAGCTTTTTGGGGGAGACGTTGCCATCACTATCAGAAAGTCATTTACATAATTAACATAGACAACTCTCCCTTGAGCAGAAGGAGGAGAAAGAAAATGTCAGAGGTCCTGAGGATAACCCCGATCCTACATTACACAACTGGATACACACACACACACACACACACACACACACCCCTCATTTTCTGGGTATTTAGACAAGCAAAGAAAAGTAGTTTCAGCCCTGAATAGATTTTTTAATGAATAAAACAAGAAACTAATCACTAACAATATTTATATAACACTTTATATTTTATGACTGCAGATCATGTCTATGAACTACTAAGTAAACAGCCTGTCCCAAAGATGAGGATGTGGAGATGAGTAGTTTAGTGAGAAGCTGCATGAAGACAGGAAGCTTTAGAGCCTGACATATCAAGTTTTTTATTCTGTCCACAGGAAGAAGACCCCAGGCATTCTTAACTCCAACTATTTAGTTCTCAGTTTGTAGATAATAAATGGTCATGGCAGATAAATAGCAGGATTCTGACCCTTAACCCTGACTATTAACACTGGTTTAAGAGACAGTAAGTAGATATTTTGTTTTGCTTTTGTTTTGATTTCTGTCTGAACTACACATGCACAAGCACACATGCTATTTCCCACTTCAAATGATATTTTGGGGAATCTGAGAGAGTTATGCATATTACAAAAGAAGAAATAAGTAAATAAACTATCTTAAAACCTTAGAAAAAATCAAATTCCAGATAAAACTCCAAATGAAGTTCTATGATCTATGGCAGTATATCAAATAAAAGAATATTTAAAATAGCATAGTATTGGCATAAAAACAGACAAATGGACCAATGGAACAGAATAGAAAGTGTAGAAGTAAACTCATCATAAAAAGCCAACTACTGATTCTCAACAAAGATGCTAAGAATACTCACTGGAGTATTTTTCAATAAACGGTACTGGGAAAATTGGGCAAGAAGATGTGGAACAATGAATAGACCCCTATCTCTGATCTGTTACAAAAGTCAACTCAAAATGGATTAAAAACTCAAATATAAGAGCCAGAACTTCTGAAAGAAAACATAAAGGACACTGGAGTGTGAAAGATTTGTTTTGGAAAGACAGAAAAGCATAGGAAACAAAAGTAAAAGTAGACAACTGAAATTTCATAAAATTAAAAAGCTCTGCACAATAAAAGATGCAATCAAAAGAATGAAGTGACAAGCTGTAGCACGTGATTGAAAATGTTCGCAAACTATACATCTGATAAGGGGTTAATACGCAGAATATGTAAGAAAGTCAAAACAATAGAAAAAAACAAAACAGCAACAAAAACAAATAACCCAATTAAAACATGGGCAATAGACTTAACTGCATATGTCTCAAAAGAAGATGGGCAAATGATCAAGAGATACATGAAAAATGCTCAATGTCACTAGTCAGAGATGTGCAAATTAAAGCCCCATTGAGCAATAGTGGCTGTAAGAGACAAAAGGTAGCAGATTTTGCCAAAGATGTGCAGAAAAGCAAAAACTTGCACATGTATATTAGTATAGCCACTATAGAAAACATTATAGAAGTTCTTTAAAAAATTAAAATAGAACTACTATCAGATCTTGCAACCTCATAGTGAGTGTATTTCCAACAGAAAGGAAGTGACTATGTCACAGATTTTTGCACCATGTTAAGCGCTATTCATGATAGCCAAGATGTGCAAATATCCTAAGTGCCCATCATCTAATGCATAAAGAAAATGTGGTACAATGCATAATGGAATACTCCAGCCACAGAAAAGAATAAAATCCTGTTATTTGTGACAATACAGGTGAAACTGGAGTTCATGATATGAAGTGAAATAAGTCAGGCACAGAAAGACAATACCACATGATCTCACCCAAAAGCAATCTAAAATAGTTAACCTCATAGAAATTGAGAGTAGAATAGTAGTTACCGGAGGTTGAAGAGAGCAGAAGTAAGGGAGGGAAGGGGGGAAGTTGATTGATGACTATTAAGTTACAGTGAGACATGACTAAGAAGTTCTGGTGTGCTATTGAACAGTATGGTGATAACAATTACACACTGTATATATCTTCCTCTCATAGCTATGCAGTGAGTAGGATTCCATCCTACCCAGAGGCTGGGAGATGAATGATGTCAACTTTCAAGGCCTCTTAAATTTGAATTTAGTTTTCTTATAATCCTGTGAAGCCAAGTGTTATCAGTTGAATGTCTTTTTCTTCTCAAAATTCAGATGTTGAAATTTGAACCCCCAAGGTGATCGTGTTAAGAAGTGAGGACTTTGAAACATGGTCAGATTCTGAGAATTGCACACTTGAATGAGATACATTCCTTTATAAAAAGAGACCCTGGAGAGCTCTCTTGCCCCTTTTCCTCCCTCGCCAATTCCAGAGCTAGCAAAGAGGTAGCTGCTTACCTGACACAAAGAGAACTGCCAGCAGAACCCCACCAGGCTGGAACCCCAACTGGGAATTACAGCGCCTGGAGCAGTAAGAAACAAATTTCTGCTGTTTATAAATCCTAAACTATTCTTGTTGTTTATAAATTCATTTTTATAAACAGTCCAAATGGACTAAGACAAGGGGTAGAGCTGCTATAATTGTAAATGGAAACAATAATAAAATGTGTAGTCATCATTTTTGAGGGAATTAAGTAAAAATAATATAGGCAAAATGCTTAATGTAATATCTACCATGTGGATGTGTTCAGTAAATATTTTAAGGACCATGGTGGTATGAGAAAACTGTTGTATATCCCTTGTACAAGGAATTTTGTATATGGGAAAGGAAACGAGAATGGGTTTTGGGAGGCAAGAACATGTTTAAAATAAGTACCTGAGAATCTTTCTCTTAGCCAGTTGCCTTTCCTAAACATTCATTAAAACCTTGAGAAAAAAACAAGAGCCTAAATTATCCTTACAACAGAGTTAGTCATCATCAGTTTATTAAATTAAACTGATTTAAGACCCTGATAACTTGTGGTCAGAGATTTACGGTAAGTCTCGAAGTTGACTTATTAGATTTTTTTTTCACTGTAGGGACATGACTTTGGTCAGTCAATGTAAAAACAAATTCCAAAAGAGTATCAGAGGGGTAGTGGAAACAGGAAAGGAAAACCCAGCTTGAAATCTTCACCTCAATCTTCATGACAGAAAAAAAAAAAAAAAAAAAGAAAAGTAAAACAAAAAATCACATTGTCATTGTTCTTAAAAATCACAGGGTGGTTGGTGGGCAAAGGCAGAAAGATGTGAGAAGGGAATTGAACTTTCAGATGCAAAATATGTTCCTATAAAGAATTAGTAGGAATCACTAGAAACAGCAAAAGTCTGCTGTCCCAGAGTTTGCCAAGACATGAGTTGGACAGACTTGGGATGTTATAATGGAGAGGACAACTGGTGGTCCAAATAGAGTTTAGCCTACTGCTATGGTTAGCCCCCATTTAAAAAATTTAACTTGAGTTTGTTTATAACAAAAAATAATTGGAAGAATTTATAGCAAACTCTAAAATTTTCATTTTTTAAAAAAAGAATTCAGAAGAGACCAAACAAGGTCTGCCTCCCCCAGAGAAAACACAACTGTAGATACTCTATTCTTTTCCTCTTTTCTCACTTAGTGAGCATTCCTCAGTTGGTTGCAGTCCCCATTCTACTATCTGAGCAGATGAAGTAAGCTTCATTCCTTTCTGTAGCGCATCTGTCTCTACTGGTGCTGGAGTTTGCAGTGCTCAATTTTAAAATACGTCAAAATCATAGGGACAAGACTTAAAAATAGCCCACTGAAATATGGCAAAGAAAGTTGACTTTCAAGTAATGCATTGGTCAACAATGCTGCCAAAGCATCTATACCTAGGGGCAGTGAGGTAGTGGACACACATTTTTATCTTTGTATTCCGTATGACCATGTCTTGTAAGACTTTTTAAAAATGACTGACTGTTTTAGTTATCGACAAGTTGACTCTAAAATTTATATGAAGAAGCAAAAGACCCAGAATATCCAATATAATATTGAAGGAGAAGAATAGTGACATTACCTGACTTCTAAACTATGAAGCTACAGTAGTGAAGATACTGTGGAAGTGGCAAAAATAAATAAATAAGACAAAGTTGAGAGCCTAGAAGTATACCCTTGTAAAAATAGTCAACCGATCTTTCACGAAGGACAAAGACAACGTGATGGAGAAAAGACAGTCTTTTAAAGAAATGGTGTTGGAACAATTGGACACCCAAAGACAACAAACAAACAAACAAACTAACAAAAAGTAACCTGGATGCAGACTTATATCCTTCCCCAAAATTAGTTCTAAATGGGTCACAAATCTAAATAAAATACCAAACTATAAAATCCTAGAAGATAGCATGAGAGAAAAATAAAATGAGCTTAGTATGGCAATTGCTTTTTAGATTCAATACCAAAGACATGGTCCATGAAAGAGATTATTGCAAACTGGATTCGATTAAGTTTTTTATTTTAATCTTCCCTGCAAAAGACACTGTAAAGAGAAGGAAAACATTATCCATAGACTGGGAGAAAATATTTGTAAATGATACATCAGATAAAAAAGCGTTACTAAAAATACATAATAAATTCAAACTCAACATTGAAAACACAAACAATTCAATTAAAAATGGGCAAAAACCTGAACAAATAACTCTTTGAAGAAGCTACCCAGATGGAAAATAAACATATGAAAATATATTCCATATCTCATAACGTTAGGGAATCATAAAATAAAACAACAGTGAAATACTACTACATAACCATTAGAGTGGCCAAAATCCAGAACACTAACAACATAAAACAGAGACAAAAATCTGGAGCAGTAAAAATATGCATTCATTAATACAGGAAATTCAGTATGGTATCCACCTACTATGAAGACAATTTTACAGTTTCTGATGTAACTAACTATATTATTATACAATCTATCAATTGTACTCCTTGGTGTATGCTCAATGAGTTGAAAGTTTAGGGCCACAGAAAAATCTGCACATAATATATATAACAGCTTTACTGATAATTTCCAAAACTTGGAAGCAACCAAGATTTTTTTCAGGACATGAATGAATGAATATACTTTGACAACTTCAGACAATAGAATATTACTCAGTGCTAAAAGGAAATGAGCTCTCAAGTCACGAAAAGATATGGAGGCAGCGTAAGTACATATTGTTAAGTGAAAGAAGCTAATCTGAAAATACAAAAGATGGTGTACTGTAACTTCAACCACAGACACCATTACAGAAACAGTAAAAAGATCTGTGGTCGCCACAGGTTATATGGAGGAAAAGATGAATAGGTAAATCACAGAATAATTTTAAGGCCATGAAACTGTTCTATATGACACTATAATGTTCTATCTATGTCATTATATATTTGTCAAAACTCAGAGTATACAATACCAAAAGTGAGTCCTGCAATCAAGTATAGATTTTGAGTGATAATGATG
>RJWM01006826.1:39286-82057 GCA_004363535.1 Dasyprocta punctata | reverse complement strand
TCAAAACCAAGCTAGAGGAGAGAGTTAGATCCAGTATACTTGCAGTATAGCCTGTGTGGCAATAAGTACCAACTAATAAAAAATCAATAACTGTACTACTCATTTACATTCTCCAAAAATCAGCATAGTACAATCTCATAATCTATTTAACAGTGATGTTCTACCATTCATAAATTATGTTTTCAAATACTATTTGAATGAATTGTATACATACAATAATGTTCAATATTTTCAGAATTTTTATAATCTAAAGAGTGTGTTATAAGGACCCACCACCTGGGAAAAGGCACAGGCTTCAAGAACAAAAAAGCTTGGTCTGAATATCACCCTCTCTACTTCATAATACTTAACCTTGGGCACATTTTAAACAACTTACTAAGCTTCAGTTTTCTCATTTATAAGTGGTGATAGGAATATCTTCCTCTCTGGGTTGAAGATTAAATGCAAACATGTATGCTACTTCCCCACGAGTACCTGGCATGGTGAAACATAAGTATTTTCCCGTTGTTATTGCCATTTAATCTTCACAGGATGCCTCAACAGTAGATACTATATTTTTCCTTGAACAGATAAAAAAAAATCAAGGTATAGAAAAGTTAACCAAATTCCTTAAGATCAAAATATAGCTAGAAAGCTATCAAATTTTACTTTCCCTTCAGTCACAGGGACTCCTGATAAATAGAATGTCAGATTGATCATTTTAAGTGTATTTTGTAAGTGCAGGCTGTCTGTGATTAGGAGAATTTTTTAAAGGGAGAAGTTGAAGAAGGGACTTTTCTTACCCCTATGAAAAATGTGCCTTATGTATTCCTTCCTTAGATAAAATGAACACTCAAAAATGTATGAAACAGTTCAAAGAATGCAAGTTTGCAAATTAAGCTGTCTCTCTCTCTCTGGGCCTGCAGTGTAATGGTGCATTGGAATACCCACTTCTCAGCTATGAATATCTTGGTTTGAATCCCAACTCTGCCTGTTGCCAGTTTTTTAGCTTGCTGAAACTCCAGCTTCTCAGCTCAGCAGAAAGGTAGAAAGTAATAATATATAACTCCTGGAGTCATGAGAATTAAATAACTTATGACTAGCTGTTTATACCATAGTTGGCTCAAATTAAGTATATGCTACACATTACCTATTTGTACTTAACTGTCATATTGAAGATCAAACTATAAGCCTTGATTGTATACATTATGATAGAGATTTTAATTAAAGTTCTCTTTAAATTTTTATGTCCTGGTGTTCATTGCATGTCTCCAAATTTAACAGATATCCTTTGAGTCATTAGTGTCAAGGTATTAAATAGGAGCTCAAGACTGAGGGGCATTTGACTGGAACCAGAGACAGATTTTCCTGAAATGTGTG
Organism: Dasyprocta punctata; assembly: GCA_004363535.1. NCBI lineage: Eukaryota > Metazoa > Chordata > Mammalia > Rodentia > Dasyproctidae > Dasyprocta > Dasyprocta punctata. The sequence continues at coordinate 80,698 of RJWM01006826.1, read as the reverse complement.
ACATTTGCTCATTTCTTATTAGACCCCAAAAGAAAGAACCAGTTCTGGAAAAGTCAAGAAAATGTCTGCCTTTCTGAGATACCAAAACCTAATTACATAGATTCAGGTACCCGAGACACAATTTCAAGTACCTGTCCTCAGTCTTGCCAAGCTCTACTTCAACAGTGCTGTTGTCCTCACTCAGTCTGTACCCACCAGCTGAGCCTCTGAGACGCTGACCATAAGGACTGCACAATCACACGGTATGACTTCAGTGCACGACACGCATGAAACTGGCAATTCAAATCATCAATTATTCCACATTTACCAAGACTAAGTTTTGAATGACAAAGGGTATTTCATTTAATTGCTCAATAAAAATTTCAGCACCTCCAATTAAACTACTTGAAAAGTGCCAAATACTGCTCTGCTATGTAGGTAAGGTTTCTTTCACCTCTGTCAACTCTGAAATTCATCCTGCACCAATAACTTTTCAAATTTCAGGACCTCGGAGTTTGGTTTCTGCAGCTAATGGTTGTATTTCTATGGATGTTTCTATCAGTATTTCTCAAATTTCCCTCTGTAACAGCAGCTGGTCCTAACTATGGTTATCTCACTCTAAAAGTATAGATATGCCTTTATCATAAAAGTGTCATTATGGCAGCCGGGCGTGGTGGCACACGCCTTTGATCCCAGGACTCGGGAGGCTGAGGTAGGCGGAGAGTTGAGTTCGAGGCCGGCTTGGGCTACAACGCGAGCGCAAGGCCGGCCTGAGCTACATAGTGTGACCCTGCCTCAAAAAACTAGGGCCAGGAGTCCGGTTCAGTGGCTTAAGCGCCTGCCCTCGCAGGTGCGAGGTTGTGAGTTCGATCCCTGGTGCCGCAAAAAAAAAAAAAAGTGTCATTATGGTTTGATTTTTTTTGAATCTTTTTAAGATATTGCTCATTTTCCTTCCAAGAATATTCTGTGCATAATTCTACCATCGTCTTATTACACTGTGTCTTTGGTTCACTAATCTGCTCCACCCACTTTCATTAAATTTTAAGTCCCTGGAAGGTTAAGTGCTGGGGCCTGCTCATACCAATGTTTGGCAGAGTCTCTGGAATGCTTTACTGCTCTGTATTTCTTGGGTGAATCAATGATATGTATGCTAGATTTCCCAGTATTTGGTTTGATTTAAGGAAGGAAAGTGGCAATGTGGACGACGAAATCACACACCTCAAAGGTAGAGGGCTCAGTGGAATGATTTTATAATAGTAAACCCTAGACCTGTTATGAGCTTACTACCTTTTGCCCATCTGTTTTCTCATCTCTTCTCAGTATTCTCAGGCTATATTAGATGTTCTTTCAACTCTTTCCTTCTGCCTCTTTCTCTGCTATTGACCCACACTTTCTACCTCATCTTTCTAAAGCATATGGAGGGAATCTTCCTTTGAAGATGACTTAAAGTCTGACAGCTCAGACAGCAAGTGGCTAAGCCCCCTCCTCATCAAATACAGGGTGACAGATGAGTCTGAGTGAGAATTTCAGCTCAGGGGGAAGGGAGGGAATAAATCAGTTGTCAAAATGTCAGGCTTCTGACTGCTCAGAAAAGAAAGAGAAGATGGTTTACAATGCTGGATAGGAGGGCTTTGATACATTTACAGCATTTGTACTAAATACAGAAAATGTGAGATGAATCCACTTGCATATTCCTTGTCACTTTGGTGTCTTCCTTAAGTGTAAAACTAAAGCTCCAAAATATTCTGCACATGGAAATTCATTTTTAAGTTTTCAACAAGTCTATTCAATGAGCAAAAAAGAATAATCGAATAGCAAAATACACAACTCAAATTTTAAAGTATAAATTTGAGTACAGATAATTAGCTTACAAACTTCTTCAAAGAGGACACTGTTTTAATAACTCTCAGATGAATAGAACAATGCTAAATATACAGTTTTAAAAAACACTTTTTGATTAATGTATACTCTCCTATCCACTCTCTCCCCCAAGGTAAAACCATATTAGAGAAAGCATGTAAATATTTTGATTTTATTTACCAAGCTGCTTGGCTGGAAATTTAGGGGTCTAGAAATCACATAAGGGTCAGGGATATAACTAAGTGACACAAGTACCTGCCTGGCAGCACAAGGTCGTGAGTTCAATCCCTTGCACAAAAAAAGAAAAGGAACCACATAAGTCTTAATGTCATGAAATCCCTTTTGCACACTATGGCTAAAATAGAACTCTTATGGAAGAGGAAGAAAGAGGAATTCATGAGTCCTAATGTTGCCTCTTTGCTCCTAGATAATATTATTCACAGGCATTTCTGTGTTTGGAAAAAAATTTTTTTAAAACACAATCCATATCGCATTCTTACAAAGAGGGATTCAATTTGGAAATTTTTCAAAATAAACCCCTTATTATGTTGCATAAGTCTGGGAATTCTACTGAGCTATGACACATAGCTCAGAACTTCATAAATTATAAATTTGGTTTTTATCAGACTTTTAAAAGTCTTTCTCTTCATTCAATTTTTCACTGAAAAGCTGATAAAGGTCAACCACTTTACTCTGTAACTATTATCCATAGAGCGAAATATCTTTCATGTTGAAATTCTTAGGAAGCTAAAAATAGCCAGTGGTTCAAATGCAAATCTAGAATCTTTCTTACTTTGCATCAATATAATCATTCTGCACATGCTACATAAGGCAGTTTGCAAGAAGAAGAGAGAGCAGTTGATAAATCTTGCTCATGAGATAATTCTTGAATGTCAAGAGTTGGGCCCTTACATAAGTACTTGAAAATTTAAGACTATATAAACAATGATATCTCCATCAATTTGAACTAAAACTTCCTCAGAGGGATTGTATTTCTGTGATACTTCTGGATTCATTAATTGTTTTTGGATTTTTTTTCATCTCTTCCTATAATACAAGTGCAAAAATTAAAAGAAGAAAAAAAGACTTCCAGAAGAAAAATTTTGCCTAATTTTGTGACAAAATTGTAACACCGTGAGTCCATGTGTTTTCTGTCTGTGAGGATGATCAATGCCTGGTTCAACTCTGCTTCTCAGTGGTTATATTTGATCCTGTGTGTTACTTGGGAACAGCTCTCTGAGGTTCTCTGTTTAGATAACGCAAGGTAACTATTTGCTTTTAAAATGTAAAAATAGAACAGCACAGGAGTCACTTCTCTGTTGGAATGAAGCAGAAGAACTGTTCAGAAAGTGGATATCGAAAGGAAAAGAAAGGTTTAGGTGACATACTAAATTTGAGAAAATATTTTTGAGTGTAGAGGATAAAAGCAATAGCCCTGGTACAGAGGAAAATGGCTAGAGAATGTCTATTATAGCCTACTTATCAATCTTCTAGGTCTATTTCCCCATTGACAAGTGAATTTAGTGTCTGCTGAACTGAAACTGAAAAAAAATGTTATAAGGAAACAGATGTGCTCTGATTTATATGCCTGTGTGAGAAGTTGTCTTGTGTGTAATTTTGATTTCAGACACATGATGGTATTTAGTAAGTTTCTTATAAGAAGATTCTTCTCTTCAGCCTACAAATGTGCTCAGGTGTCCTCGTTATCTTTTTAATCTATTCTCCATTCTGTTATGCTGAATTTATAGTCTTCATTTCACATCTGAATTCATTCATCTATTTAGTACTCGTTGAACCCCCACTGTGAATTAGGTCCTATGACAATTGGGGTTACAGTGCTGAGCCGAGTCAGAAATAATCTCCCCATCCAGTCATAGAGTTTATAATCCTGGAGGTGAAAGACATTATTCAAATATGCTCACAAATAAATATAAAATTACAAATGTAATAAGTGCTAAGAGGTTTTATAATTGGAGGCATTAATGTAGTCAAACGATGTCAGGGAAAGCTCTGATGAAGAGGTGACCGAGGTGCTAAATGGAAAAGTGGAAATGTGGGGAAAAAAAGGAGCAAGCATGAAAGCAGTAAGGGTCAAGGAAAAGCTTTCTAGGCAAAGCAAAGGCAGGTGCAAAGGCTAAAGCCTAGCACGTTCACCGACTCAACGTTTACCGAGTGCTACACGTGTGAAAGAGAGACAGAAATAAAGAACTAGTATGACAGAGATAGAAAGTTTCATGCTCTTATGGACCTTGCATTATTGTGTGGGGTAGTTTTTAAAAATTAGTACACTAGCCAGACATAGTGCCACATGCTTGTAATTCCAGTACTTGAGAGGCAATGACAGGAGGATTGCCATGAGTTTGAGGCCAGCCTGAGCTACATAAGCAAGTTCAAGACCAGCATGCACTACATAGTGAGATGCTGTCTCAAAACACTAACTAAATAAATAAAATTTTAAAAATAAAAATTAATAAACTAGTTGAACAAGAAATCTGTCACAGAGAGAAGGTGGGTACTATCATCCTGACAGAGGACCAGTGTTACTGGAGGACAGGGGCTAAGCAGTGTGTGGTTGGAGAAAAGGCTAGAAAGGCAGACAAGAGGCAGGCTAGGTTAGACCTCGCAGGTCACGTGAAGGAGAGTGCATTTTTCTGAGACCAGAAGAAAGTCACTCAAGGTGTTAAGTGGAGGCTGTGAGACATTTGTGCCTCACAAGGGAATCTCTGACTACAAGTTGTGGTCAAAATGGAGAAGAATAAGAGCAAGTATTTAAAAAGCCAGCTGAAAGGCTGCTGTGGCGATACAGGCGATAGTAACTTGGACAGGCGGCAGTGAGATGGCAGAAAGGTGACCTGAAGGAGTCATGTTTAGGAATTCACATCATAGAGTTGGTGATGAATTAATTTGAGAGGATATGGCTAAAGCAGAATGAGATGTCAAGGATAACTGTGGATTTTTGTGTCTTAGATAACAAGATAGATGGTGAGGTTGCGGGTAATTTTGAATTTGTTGTCTATACACACTGCCACTGCCTCTGTGTGTGTGTGTGTGTGTGTGTGTGAGTTCAACAGTAGATTAGCAAAACTAAACTCTTAGCAAGACTTGAAAAATCTCAAATCCACCCTGTTCTGGGGTTTGGGGTGTTTATTCATTATATCTCCTGCCTCCAAGATTTTAAACCAACAGTTGTCATTGAATCTCTTTCTGAATAGAGACCTAATTGGCCTGAGTCCTGTTGATTTTTCCTCCAAAATGTCTATTGTATCTGAGACTTTTCCCTCCCATACAAACAGAGCTGCTTTGGTCTCATACCTTGACTCTTAAGTTTGCTAACTAGCCTCTTCCCTTCCAGTCTGATATTTTTCAAAGTATAGTCCTTAAATCATCCGTACAAGAATTATCTGGGAACTATAAAGAAACAACAGTTCCTAAGAGCTATATTTAGTAAGAATCTCTTTGGGTAAGGACTGGAAATTTACCAAACATCCCAGGTAGATCTATCATATATAAATTTTAAGAAAAACTGTACCTTTCTGCCCTAGTTCTTGTCTACATAGACTTTCCAAATAAAATGTTCAAAACATGACCTCGATGAGGATCTTTCCTGATCATAGGCTTTTGCTCTCACTCAACCAAGCGAATAGACTCTAAGCACTGAATGTCAAAATCCTATAATTTTTGGTATTCAGACAAATTTCCAACCTAATTTTTATTCTGCCTCCCTTCTCTCACCCAGTATTCTAATTGAACTGTATCACTTGCCACCTCTCAAAATGTCTATCTTATATTCATGTTTCTGACCACAAACCCACTGGATTTGAAACATACAAGCAAGATCTCCTTCCTCTATTTTCACCTGTCAAATTCTTACAGGTTCTCTACTGGTCCCTCCAAAATAAAACTTTTCTTCCTCTTCCCATTTTTTCTCTTCCTATTCTTTTCCTTGCCCTGAAGGCTAGAAGGGTCCTCTACAATCTTTGAGTTTTTTAGTAGGTTTCAACTTTTGATACTTAATATATTACAATGTTATACACAAATAATTTTTCTTTTTTCCTTCTACTTACACACGGAAGTTAGGAACTGTATTTTATAAAATGATGGATTAGTGAAAAGTTGACCTTAGTTTCATAGCTATCCAATGTGTTTCTCTGGGCAAATCATTTATCTTCTTTTTAACTGGGATAATGTCACTTTTATAGAATTTTGGGCAGTATACATTCAAGTGTCTTATAAAAAGATGAACCACCTGAAGTGACCAATATTTAATGATTTTCACCTGCAAAACTAGCCATTTCATTATACCTACTGCTTCTCTATAATTTAGTATACTTTCCTTTAAAATATTTTCATATCTCAGACTTTGCTTTGTATTTGCTTCACACATCAGCCCCTTGCCTGAATATATATTAGAATGTAACAATGGTATCAATCATTGCCCTAAAGAGAGAGAACTAGAACTTGAATTAGCAAGCTACTATTTATCTACCTTGTTACTTATCCTTGTCTGTTCTTGTTTTTCAAACTGGTGAACATACAGCAATTTTATTTTATTTTTATTTATTTAATTTTATTATTATTATTATTATTATTATTTGTGTGTGTGTGTGTGTGGCACCAGGGATCCAACTCACCACCTCACGCCTGCCAGACAGGCGCTTAAACCACTGAACCAAACTCCCAGCCCTAGTTTTTTGAGGCAGGGTTGCACTATATAGCTCAGGCCGGCCTTGTGCTTGCGTTGCAGCCCAAACCGGCCTCGAATTCACAGAGCTCCTCCTACCTCAGCCTCCCAAGTGCTGGGATTAGAGGCGTGTGCCACCATGCCCGGTTTAAACAGCAATTTTAAAAATAAACTAAAGCAAGCTGTTTTCTAATGAGACATTTCTCTTAAATAAAGGTCAGCAGCAAAAGCAACAACTCTCTTTGTCTCTTGTTTATGGTCCACCTGGGCATCATACAAACCTGCTCAAATGTCTGTCTTGTGCCTTACCTTACCTAGAGTTTATCAAAGTCACATTATGCTCTCACTTAACTGAGATTATTTCCCATTAGTCAGGATACTAAGGATGCTTCCAAATCCAAGTTTTAAGAAAACTATACACATTTTGTGTCTTGAGCTATCTTTTATCTTTCTCTTCTGCATTATTACAAAAAGAAAGGGAAAAAACTCTTGACTAATTAATTCAAACAAAATTTTTAACTTGAGAAGGTCAGTGTTATGTTGACTATAAAGTTAAATGAGCCAGGAAGGAGTTGATGTTGTTTTCGTTTTCTTCAGCACTTCAGACTTATCAGCTCAAAAAAAATTTTTTTATCTGAAGCTTCTTTTCTTAAACAATACTTTGCCCCACCAAAACTTTATGCTAAAAGAGGTCCTCAAGAATAACAAAGTATTCAAGTGGTATAGCAGTGGACAAACGCCACAAGAATGTTTCACAGTGTTTAGGATATTTAATAGACAGAAAAAGGTTACAAATAGAAGCTAAAAATATAGCAAAGCTCTAAGAAACAGCACTGGCACTAAAAGGGTTTAGCCTTTTTTGCCACTTCTGTGTCAGTTATGACATTAAAGGAGTTAATTAGCATCTCTGTGCCTCAATTTCTGTCTTTATACAATTAGCCCATAACACCTGCTACATAGGGACAAGTGAAAGTAAAATGAAGCCATGTGTGCAGGTGGCCAGCCCAGCGCAGTACACAGCAGCCTCTCGCTAAAGGAAGCTGGTGACAGTCAGGTGGTGGGAGCGCTTCGTGTCAAATGTTAGACTCAGAGGAAGAGCTTTGGATTTTGTGACTTGAGATGTTACAAATTCAATGGCAAAGTGGGGGTTTGTTTTCAGAAAGAGGTTTAGAGCCCAGATGAGGTTGCAAAAGCATTCTTTTAAAGAAAAAAAAAAAAGGTCAGGATGCAGGCTATTCTTTTAAAGAAAAAAAAAAGTTCTCCCAAAGGAAAGTAAGAGTGAGGGCAGCGGAAAGGCCCAGTAAGGATCCAGAAGTGAAGGTACTCTTGCAAGTGTCTGGCTGTAAGGGCCTCTGGGTAGTTAATGAACTAGCATCTTACCCAGTATTTTAGGCTGCACATGGAATTCATTCGAAATTCTTCTCCTGTATTCTCAAACGTCTGTGTCATGGGCATCATCATGCCCATTTTGGGACAGGAAAATTAGGGGTACAAGACCTTGAGTGTGCTATGACCAGCATTTCTCCTCCAGATCCTCTGACTCTAAACTGCAGGCGATAGTGCTTGCTTAATGATGCACTTACCATTTCTGCCTTTAAAACCTGATTCACCAACATGCACATTGCCAGGGAAGACTTAAGTAGGGAATCATGCAGAAAAAGTTGTTCATTCTGAGAAGACCACTTGCTAACCATAATACTTTACATATGTCCATAATGTTACCCATGTATAAAGTACTTTAAAGATAACAGGAACTGTGCAGATATAGCATGTGAGTTCTCACTAGCAAAGACTCTGCTAAACATTTTGACTGCATTCCATCATTCAAAGTTTAGAATAACCCTAAAATTCATGTTTTGTGCTTGAGAAAACTGAGACTCAAAAAGTCTTGCTCATGGTACACAACTTGAAGGTGGTAAAGCTATGGTTCTGGCTGAAGCCAGCCTGATTCTCAGACTTTCAAGCATCTCATTTGACACTTGCTGGCCATTTGACATGCTTTCTGGCTAGGTATTAATGTATACATGCCTCATCTGTGCAGACCTAAACTATGAGGTCCCCAGAGTTCAACACTAGACTTCAGGGACACCAAGGGAGGTACGTGACTCGTACACAAATGTCCTGGGCACCTGACCCAGCCAATCTGCTTTCCTGTGGACTAAAATCTGTCTTTGCTCACTCCATACTCTGGATACACTGTGCTGGTCCTCATCCAGATGCTGACCAAGGTTTACAGATAGGACTCTAAAGGACTATTGGGAAGAGTGATTTATTTAAAGCACTCCCACCACACATTTCTACACTGAGTAGTAAAAGAGAAGGAGACTTAGGCAAATAAGCAGAATATTTTGCAACAGATATCATAATTTTTCCTTAGCACATCGTCAAATTGTTTCTCTATTTTTCTAATCTCTTGAATAACAGAACAAAAAATGATTCTCTTCTGCCACCAACCTCCAAAACAATTTAGGTCGAAAACTCATTTGAGATAAAACATTGATTGTGTCACAATTTTCTCTACCTGATATTTCCTATAACCTTAAATATATCGGTGGCATTATAAGCTTAATGTTATTGCTGTCTCATTTTCCCAAAATCAATGTAGTGCACGGGCTGACTTCCTACAAAATCACCTTCCTCTAGACTAGGTAGAAATTGGCCCTCATTTCTTTTCATTTCTATAAGATTTTTTTGGTAGCTGTTTTAATTTAAGCAACTGTAATGATTATTCTTTCTTGCTTTTGCTTTTCCCTAAATTATAGAAATTCAAACACTCACCATGAAATTATTATAATTTGTATTCAAAAGCAATGACCTAGTAAGTTACACATTTTAAGCCTCAGTAGTTTGCTAGATCTATGAATAAATACCCGTCACTTCTGACAACACCCATAATGGTGTTTAAGTTTCTTTCTTCTCTGCTAAGTAGATCAGAGTTAGATATCATCCATGTTTTGAAGACATAATAAAACCTAAGGGGTTCTTGCTAGTAGAGCTTCAATAAACATAAACAGAAAAAATATTGCCCCTTGCAGTGTTATCTTGGCTGGATTTTTGTCTCTGCTGGTCAACAAGCTTCCCCTAAAATGATCCTGCATTAATTCATATATTCAAAAACAAACCAATTTTCATGAAACACTGAAGTACCATTCAACCTGAACCTTCAACCAAAAAACCTGAACTTCTAAACTGCTGTTCATTTCAAATCCATTAAAATTTATGGAAAATATAGAAAATGTGAGGAAAGACACAGATTTACTTTATTATCCTACCTAAGTGCCATATGGCATCAACCCTGGGAAAAAAATCCTTCTTTGAAGTTAGTCTCATTCTGGATGTGTTTATAAGATTTGATGATGTTATGGTTTATGTCTAGATGTGACCCCCCATAGCCTCATGCGGTTATAGGGATTTTTTTGGAGGTGGCTGAATCTAGAGTGTGTAATTCATAGCACAATACCAGGATTAAGGGTGTTGGGATTAAGAGTGGGTGGCAGTTGAATCAGTCCACTGATTGAATTGGCACCACCCTAATCCCAGTAGAACAGGTCTCTCTCTGTCTCTCCCTCTCTCTCTCGTTGCTCCTGCTGTCTTCCTTTCCTATGAACTGTGCACCTATGCCATGTGCCACTCTGCATTACAGCCAGTTGATTATGTTTTTTTGTTTTGTTTTGTTTTTTGGTACCAAGGATCAAACTCATGACCTCATGCTTGCCAGGCAGGTGCTTATGCCACTGAGCTAAAACCCCAGCACTTGGAGCCAGTTGATCATGGACTGAAAATCCTACAAAGTGTGAGCTAAATAAACTTTTCCTCTTTTTTTTTTTTTTAACCTTTCCTCCTTTAACTTTGGGTGTCAGGTATTTTGTCTCAGCAATAAGAAAATTAACTAAGACAGAAGACAAAACATTTGAAAGTAGAATTAGATATTGGCCAACACAGACTTTCAGGACCACCTATTGAGAAAAGCCAGATATGTGACAAGTCACTAAATATAAGAAATGGTGGAGAAAGAGAAAAAGAAAATTTTTTTTGGCAGAAGACAAGAATGTCATGCAGCATTAAATAGTCTCTGGTCAGTTTCAAAGATTCTAATGGTACTGTTGAATTCTTCAACTGGTATCTCCAAAAATAAAACTTTTAGAAGGAATGAGTACATGTAGAAAAAAGACAGTAAATAATTGGAAGAAACAATTAAAATTAAAATGCCAGAGCCAGATTATTAAAAACTATTAAAATTAATAATAGCTAACATTTTTATTACTTATTTATGCATCAGATACTATACTAAGCTGTTTATATGATGACAAGGTTAGGTGTAAGTTTTTTTCTAAATCATCTAATTTTCAGGTGAAGAATCCAAGACACCTCTCTAAGTTCTTCAAATTGTCAAAAGTTACACAGTGAACGAGCGTTGAGGCCTTGATTCAAATGATCAATTCTGATTTCAGAGTTTATACCAGTGATGGCAAACCTATGGCATGCATATAGTAGGCTGTATCATTGAAAGCTCTAAAAGGTTCACCATTACTGTAGTCTTAATCACCATTTCAAATAAATCCAAAGCTTTGTGCATATAAAATAATAACCTTCAGAACATAGGGTTGTGGGTAAATTTGAATTACTGGTACGAATTGAAGCCTAAAATATTTACAAGTCAAGTCTTGAAACTACACTCGGTACCAAAATACCATGCCTATTCATCATTAATTACAGAATGGAATTAAAATCGTAATAAGATTGAGCATTCTTAAGCATTCAAGTTTAAATAAAAATGTTTTTTCTCTTATTAAGATTACCTAGAATGTTATGAAATGTGACAATCTTTTTCTTTTCTGATGGACGAACAAGTAACCAAACTACAATCAACTCACGTCTTTTTAACAACCTGTTGTTTGGCCCCTTTCAAGAGAAAGAATTTACACATTTGTTTCTTCTTAAAAATAAAGAACTCAAATTCACACTATTTCTATGAAATAAGTCTAATTTTCATTCAGTTAGTAGTCTAAGATACTGAGGTTGATAAAAATATTAGAAGACATGCTGTCTTGCCCTCAAATTGCTCACTGATTACTACTCAAAAGAAAGCAGTACAAAGCATATGCTACATGTATTGTGACTTTCTCATGGAGAGGAGTTGCCTGGAGGATATTACAAGGCTGCCAAGCTAATTCTTTCTCAGCAGTTAGCTGATAAAAAGATATGACCAAGGTCCTTGTCACTTTTATTTGAATTTCTTAAAAATGATACCTATAGGATGAAAAAGAAGTAATACAAAGGGAGGACTGACAGTCCGGAGGAGCTGGCACTTTAAAAAGTGTCTGGTACTCACTGAAACTGAAAGTCCCCTGCTGTTTGTTGCTCAGGTTGACTCTGCAACTGGGAATTTCCACAAACAATGAGTCAAAAGAAAGATCAGATAGAAAGAGCAGAGTCAGAAAAGCCAAGAAAGAAGAGACTTTTGCAAAGGGGCAATCAGCTCATAAATAGACCTGAGGAGGATGAAGAGTGAGAGGCATTGTTGGCCACCTGAGGACAGCAAAGAAATGCCATTTCAAGATGGACAGGAGCAGAATAATTGAGAAGGCAGAAATGAGAAGGAAGAAGCAGAAAACCACAGCATCAGGGAAGATGTTTTACTAGAATAACCAAAGATTGAGTATATCAGCAGGTTGAAGAGGAAAAGCCAGTAAATAGGATTAAAAATAAGAGTAAACAAAGATAAATTAATGAGTCAGGACCTTGAGCACTGTGTTATCAACACTTTCTTAATATAAAAGCAACCTTAAAATAGTTACAATAATATAATCTCTATAGTTATGGTTTGCAGAGATTCTAATTAAATTGTTGCAGATCACATGATGGGCATCAGCTTTACTTACTAGTTTTCCCAGGTGATTCTAACATGAATCTAGAGAACTGTCAATTTTAACGAAAAGAGGACGCTAGAGGAGGTTGCTTTTGAGTAATACCTTGATTCCTCAAAGGTGAGGGTTGGGTGGTATTGGGGTGGAAGAATAGGAACAAGACAAATTAGAAACAACCATTTTTAGGGGAAAACATTGAAAGAATTTGTGATGGATAGCTTCAACCTGAGAAAGTAAAAGGCAAGATGTTTAAATCAAGGGGAAAAGAGTAAGGCTGAGTCATAAAAGAAATTTTAAACATTTTGAACAGCTATTAGATTTTACACTGAAGTATAGCAAGGTGGTAAAGCAGTAATCTAACAAGCACAAGTCTTTGGATTCCATTATCAGTTCTACAAAATGAACAAACAAACAAAAAACTTTTGAATTCCAGCAGGAACAAAGAAAGAAATTTTCCAATGACTTTCATACTGTCTTTATTGGTTGGGACTCACTGACACAGAAAAGGAAACATAAAGACAGAATTTGTAATCAAAGATAAGCTGGAAGAGTAGTAAAATTATAGAGTGTTAGGAAAGACATTAGGTAGGATTACTAAGAACAAGGAAAGCTAAATTATGGGTTCAGATTGCTGTAAAATAACTTGAAATTTGCTTGTAGTAGGATTTTAGAGATCATCTTGCCAACTCCTTCAGTGTAAAGTTAACTGAGATTCAAAGAGATTCTGAGACGCAGTCGCTATAAAACAGCAAGTAAGTAGCACCAAGAAACCACCTTGAAATGGAGCCTTCTGTTTCCCACCTTGCCTGCAGTTCTTGTTTTTGAGGTTACCAGTTAACAAAATGGCTACATCTCTTGAGTGAAGATTAATAAGAAACTTCGTAAATTGCTTTTAGCTCTTTGCAAGAGAGAAAAAATGTTCAGTTTCTTCTTTATTGCTATTATTATGTGGATCAGATTGAATTCCTGCATCTCTGAAGAGTTTCTCATGACTGCTGTGGAGTTTCCCATTTTAAACCAAACCAATTTGAAATTGCCCATAGAGTACACCACCAATGGTAATGATTCAGTTACACACTCACTGCATTGTTTGAAATACAAGGAAAGGAAAGAAGACTCTCAGTCTTGCAGAAGCAAGAAGATAGAGTCTGAAAAACTGCAGAAGGGCTTACTGTGAGTAATTTCTGAACAGCAGCACACATAGGGAAAAGGTCAGGAAGTCTCCACAGCACAGCTGCAGGCGAGAACAGGTGTTTCAACTCTGTGAAACAAGATGAACAAACTAATCTCCTCTTAGGTCCCTTTCATTTCCAACTTCTTGACAGCATTCTTCTACCAAAAATATTCCACTAAAAAATCTTACTGATCATAGTTCCATAAATAAATTATATTATTATAATTATTATATAATGATTATATCATTGTAATTATTATATAAATTATTGTTATAAATAGATTAATGTCTTGACCTCAGATTCTTTACCAGTAAAATTGGGGTGTCTTGTACCAAATATTCTAAACTCATCTCTGCCTCAGTGGGCTTATTGCTACCTCTGATTGGTTGTCCTGGTTAATTGTTATTTACCTTGCATAGTCCAATGCTTTGTTCCCATACCCTGCTGTGGCAGAGAAGGCACTGACCAATGTGTCTTTGCACAAATGTGTGTGGGCAACTTTTCTTGTCCTTCTTTTCTCTTTTCCAAGTATACAGTTTACTTGTGGGTTATTGGAGGTGCCCTGGGGAAATACACAGGAAGGTGGGAGGGAGGGAGGGAAAGAAGGAGCGATAGAGAGAGACAGAGAGAGAGTAAGGGAGTAAGGAAGGGCTAGCAAAGCTGAGAGTGGTATGAGAGGGTAGTATTCACTGTAGGTAAGCCGGAATTTCCTAGAGAACTTTGTTGATTTTGTGTTCATACCTTTAAATTAGTAAAGGAATTAATAATGGTTGCTATGCAAAAAGACTACCCTTTTAGAAAAAGCAATATTGGTTTAGCTATTTCAAACAATAACTAAAAAATGATAAACTATGCAATGCTCAATGTTTCTTGGCTTCGGAACCATCTAGATGACTGCAAACTCAGGAGCAAGAGAAATGAGAAATGTAGGCATGTTTTCTTTTATAAAGAAGAGTGTTTTCTTCTCTCAGTTTGATGTAGGGTTGTTTGTTGGTTCCAGTGCATATTTCCTCATATTTAAAAAAAATGGTGTGATATTAATTCTCAAGTCTCAGGTTTCAACTCTAATACATTGCATTCTTGTGATTCTTCTCAGTCTTTAGAATTCTCAATTATTTTACTGTCAGAATTTTCTTCTATTTGATAAATTTTCTAAAAGAGGCTCTGTCTAGACATGAAAACTGATTTGGAGAATGGTTAAAAAGATCTAGATAACCTTAGGAAAAAGTATCTAAATTGATTGTTTTAGTCAACAAGCATTTAGTCTTCACTGGTATCAATTATCTTAATACTGCACGTGTCTTGGTTCTTTAAATTTGTGTGCATAGAAATTGTTTCACACAAATATTTAGCAACACTTTTATTATTATTTGTGATCTGCAAAGTAGATTACAGTTTTTTTAGTGATGGAAATATATATATATATAAATTTAAACTGACAGCAATTCACAGATCCCTAATATTCCGATATGTTCTGGTGTATGTCACAGTTTAGAAAAGGATTATTAATAGCCTGACTACAAAATTGCTTAAGAAGTATTTCATTTCAAATTAGCCATGATTTTTTTTCAGGTTATACAGATGCATTAAGGCCATTTTTCTTTGTTGTTGGTCATATTTAGTTTTCCCTATTTAAAAAAGGATATGTGAGAGTATGTGTGTGTGTACATGTAGAGTGACAGGGAGAGAGAAAGGTGGAGGAAGATAACTGCAAAAAAAGAAAGAAAAGAAAGGAAGAGAAAGAAAGAATTTTTCAAGTAACTAGTTTGTTTTATTACCATATCACCAAACAGAGTACTTCAGATCTTTCCAAAATATTGAAGTTTGGTTCCAATCTTTTCTCTGTTGGGCTAATTTATTACCAACAACTGTGTCTTAGAGATAATGCAGGTGGGAACCCAAGTTATTGACAACCAATCAGGAGGCCTAAAGACTCCACCAACCAGTAGTCAATCAACCCATAATGTCTAAGTGTTTCAGATCCAAAGTCAGAAATTTTTCTCTTAAACATATGAAGATAACTGGCTTTGCATGTCAGTGAGCTTTGAAAATAGAGACATCACTGGCATAAAATGATAAAGAGTTTAAACAAAGCTAACATTTTTGGCATCTATGTGTCAACCATGTGCTAAGTGATTTCTGTCTTGTCTGTTCATGAAATTGTTGACATAATTCAATGAAGTAAGTGCTATTTTTCCCTTAGATCCGGGCCCTGACACTTGACCACAGCTATTTGCCTAAGAAAACTCAGCCAGTAAATAAGTTAACCCAGATGCAGACCCAGCACTGCCTGGCCCAGAAGTCAGTGCTAGTACCCATGACACCACACTACCTTCTTAAGGATACACTTCCTTATTTCCCAGATGTTCTTGAATTCTTAGAAGACCAAAATAGAATTATCAGTTATCTGAGGCTAAAAGCCATGCCATGCATTATCTCTGAAACCCCTCATGTGCCAAGAATGGTGCTAGGCACAAGGCAGGTACTTGGAAAATACCTATTGAATCTAATTCGCAAATGAAAACTGTTCTAATGATTTACCATCTCACTCTGCTATGAAATTAAGTATGAATCCATAAAAGTTAGTCATAAAGATAATGTTATTTGAACAGGAGCAAGATGGCATTATGAACAATAGATTTCAATCTATTAAGCACAGAGATACAGCAACAGTCTAACAGGATAATGCAAGGATTATTATAAAATATTAAGAGATTACTGTAAGTGGTGCATGATCCTCTTCACTATCAATAAAAACAAAGCAATCCTGAGAAATAGGCTTTCTTGTTTATTTGCTTTTCATGAAAGCTATGTGGAGGTGTTTGACTACATTTAAAGTAGTCAGGCTCTTTTCTTGGTTCAGAAACTAAATGGTTCTGTGACTGTCAGCAAAAGGCTAACCCCTGCAAGACCAAATCTCCTCATGGTTAAAAGTAGGTGAGGATCAGATTAGATGATTTTTAAGGTCTTTCCAACTCTAATATCCAATCTGTAATATCACTGTAATAGATTTTTATGTTACTGTTACTGGAAATGCTCACTTCACAGTTTTAAAAATTTTTTCAAAATGTTCTATGTCATAGTATCAAAAAAATACTTTACGACAAAGTTTAGTAGAAAAAGAAATACAGCAACCTCTTTGCTACACCCCAGGAGGCAACAACTGTAGTGTTTGTGGAAGACCAAGTGAAGGATGGCAGTAACACTATCCAAAGAAAAAGCCATCACCATTGCAATGGCATACCACCAAGACATAATTAAGAGCATGACAAGATCCACAGAGAGAATCAGAGAAATTCCAGCCATTTTCTAGAAATTTCGCTTAATACAATCTTCATTAAACTTCATTAAACAAAGTAGACTGGTGAAATTCACCAGTCTACTTTGGAATCAATCGGGTCAAATCTAGAATACTTTTTTCACCCAGACTTACCACGCTTACAATTAGAGACAGCTTTATATGCATAGAGTTACTAGTAATGCCATGGATACTACAGTGCTGTAGATGCAGACTCAGGAAACCCTGCTGCTGGGTTCTATGCCTACTTCTCTATAAATTAGCTGTGTTATCTGTATTAAAGAATGTAACTTCTCTGGGTCTGAATTTCTTCATTTGTGAAAAAAAGAAAGTTGGGTCAGAATTTTGGACCAACTCTGAAACAAGTAGTTGTGTTTTGGCTATTGCAACAACTTGTTGCCTTCTATGGAAAGTACCTAATAAGTAGAGGGTCTGTTGTTGACTAAAAAGATACTAAATGTGTCAGTGAGTTTGGCACAGCTGAGTCACTATTCAATCATTCTGTATAATAAAGGGAGAAAGATTGAGAATTTCCAGAGAGAGGACTCAGGAAGAGAAGCAGGAATCCATAAAACTAAGTGCTACCAGTGAAAGACAGGACAAGAAGAGAAGACCTAATATCTATAAAAACTAAGAAAAGAGACCTAGAGGGAAGTGCTGTGCTCTCCAAACCCTCTCTCTTTTCTCTAGTTCTAAACTCTCAATGAACTAAATATTCTTCAGTGATGCTTTGGTGCTAATGGATTTCTTATTCTGTAGCTAAAAGTTATTAAATCCAGCTATGTGGAGAAACAACTTACAGGTTTAAATGCGTTGCAAGGAAATGTGCTGTAATAGACAAATCCAAATTTGCAATATTGACAGCACTCTAGGATAAAGGACCCCTTGCCTGGGCTGTAGCTGGCCATATTACATCTAGGTTCAGTTCTGGATATGACACTTTACAGAGATTTCAAACTCAAACACCTTTAGAGATCAGACTGAGTGAAGCAATTTAACACTAACCTTGGGGCTGGCAAGGGCTTGTCCTGTGAAAAGGCGTTCAAATTCATTTTCCTTTCTCTTTTTTCATTAAAAAACAAAATAATAAAAGAAACAGTGTGACAAGCAAACACATACTGGAGCCAGAGTCTCTGAAATAGATATTAACAAATCAAAGGACATTCAGAGGAGACTGATCAGTGGATGAAATAACTTACAACTCTGCAGTATGCGGCGTAACTGTGAACTGGGATTCTATACCTGGGGACAAAGTAGGAGCACAGTGGTTCTCTTCTGGAGATGGGACTGAAAATCTATTAGGTAGTTCCACCCTTAAGCAATGGAATCAGAAAACAGGGCAGCCACTAAAAATTAAATGTGTGAATATTTTTAACGCACCAAGAACAGAGTCTGCACAAAGTAAGCATGACAGAACTGTATGTCAAATGAAACCAAGTGGATTGCATATTTGGAGATGCCCAAAGCTTAACTGACTACTCTCTGCTGTATGTGATTGGAATGGGAGCATTCATGAGGTGTCCTATGGGACACTATTCGGGTGGATAGAAAAACCTCATCCAGCTTTGAAAGTTACCAGGGTTCAGGCCTAGATGTTTCACTAAGATAATTTGTGGATTTGGACTCAAATGCATGTGTACCAAAAATGTGAAGTGAAAGACATTTTTTCTTTACTGAATTGACTAGCATATCTTACTTCTCAGACAAGACTCACCCCAGCATTGAGATTACAAGCAACAAAAGTTGTGAATGACAAATAAAGGTGCATAACGATTTTATGAAGTAAAGATGATGTCACTATAAGTATGCACAATTTGGAAAGGAAAAACTAAGTATGCCAGAGTTCTCTGACAATGGAGTAGATAACATGGGTATAGTGATGAAGAACACTGAAATTTAGGAACTGCAAATATTTTAGAACCACCTTCAAGATCTTTTGTCATCTACCAAATAGATATAGACACTTTGGTGTTGAATCATCCTCAATAAAATTCTGTGTATCAAAATTCCAAAAACATGGAAATGAAGAGTCACAAGCAGAAGTCTGCATGGACTTTTGCAAAGTACTCTTAGTATTTTGAAATTCTAAGAGTCTGATTATGACTTTCACCATTTATCATAGTGCAATGACCAATGTAAGACAATAGTTACTGTAACAAGAAAATCAGTACTGATAAAGATCTGCATATCAGAAGGCTAAGAATAGTACCCTTAATCCAGCTGGAAGAATCACAACCAGCTCATAACTGTGTAAAGAAGAGCAGTTGGAGAAGTAAAAGATAAGACTAAGATTTAACAAATGTCCACTTTTGTCCTGGCACAGTACTAGGTACTTTACATGTATACTCCATCTAATCTTCATACTAACCTTGAGAAGAAATGTAATTGATTTCTACTTTTCATGCAAGAAAATTAGAGCTCAATTTAACAAACCTGCTCAAGTCTCCCAAACTTGATGGATTCCAAATCAATAAAAACATTTTGAAGAGCAATTCAGAAGAATCTATTGAAAATTTTAAGGACCAAAATTATTGACCTGAAATTATTCCTTTAAAATACTTTCACAACTGTACAAAGATATTATATGCAATTTTCCTTACTGCAGCATTATTTGTAACATTGAAAATTTGGAGGGAACATCAAAGTTTTTGTGAAATAACTTACGATGCATCTATAGTCTAGAATGCTTTGAAATGAAAATATTGAAATGCTTGAAATTAAACTTATTTGGAAGAATATCTTAGAAATATTTTAGTGTAAAAATCAAAATGCAAAGTATATATGTAACAAAATTCACTTCTTATGAACAAAATTCATTATGCAGTTGTGTGGGTGTAAAACAGATCTAGAATAATGCCTGCCACATGCTTAAAATATTTACAACAAGGCTGGGGTAGAAGAAACCGTAGTGTACTTTCTACTTTCCTGTATTATTTAAACTATTCCCCATGAATACGTACTAGTCCATAAGAAAAGATTGAAAATCATAGTGAACCCAAAATTACACTGGTTATTATGCTGCACCACAAGTCTTGATCCAGAATCTACTTCTAAGCTTACAGGTTGGGAGTTCTCCCATCTCAAAATGAGTTTACTTTGTCTAAGGTGAAAACTGATGCAAGACAGAATTACTTGAGAGAAAAAGTGAGAACTTTCCAGGGAAAATCAATTAAAGCATGGATGGAGGCCATGACATCAGCTGCAAACACATTCTTCTGCCAAAGAATGAATAACCACATTTAGACATGAAGATATACAAAACAGTGTTGTATTGTATCAGTTTGTTTTCCTAAGATGTGTTGTTTCTAACAGTTCTATTCAATTTAATTAGCACAGCAAACATGATCAGGGTCAAACAGCTAACATTGATGATACCATTTCCAAATACTCTATCAAAGTGTTTATATCGCCAAATTCAAACTTTCAGCATCCCTCTATTTTTTCTCGTGTATTATCCTGCTTAAAAATCAGGACTCTAATAAATTGCACCATCACAGTGTAAATCACATGGTGAACAGAAGAGCTGGAATTTTCAGAAATACTGCAATACTCAGTAACTAACAGTTGATTATAATTATTAATAAGATCTAGAATCCTGAAAAGATAAGATACATGGGAAAGAGTAGGACATAAATATAAGAAACTAAAAAAGTATCCAAAGCCCAAGAATTTGAAAGTGGACAAATTAAACTAAGTGATAATAACTTACCTCATTGACTTAAGGTAAGTTCTTGCTGGTAGAGGGACCACCACGTGAACAAATTGAAACACCCACAGAGGGTTCACCTAGATGACCTTAAGGTCTTTCTTTCCCTTGCCTTCATGGTATTGTATGAAATCTCTCAAACAAAAATACTTAAAATTAATTTGTGAGACTTTATATTACCTTACAACCTTATCCAGGTGCAATCTTAATACGAATTTTTTGTTTGTTTCCCAAAAGACAAGAGAAAATCATGCTTAAAATACACAATTCACATAATAGAAAAAGGGGAGGAAACTAGAAGTTACACTTTTAGAGATGGAGAAGAGTATGAAAAGGAGGAGGATGCAAAGAAAGAAGGGATAGTAGGATTGAAAGTTATCATGATATGTTATATATGTGTACCAATTTCCCACAATGAACTTCACTATTGTCTATGACTAATACATACTAAGAAAAATATGTAGTTCATGAAAATGCTAATTCTGTTTTACATAACTCCAAATATAAATTTGAATTACATCTGTAAATTTCAGTGATCTCAGCACTTAAATACATATGATCTGCTCTCATCACACAAATACACATGTAGGCACACACTCCTTTGCACCACTACGTAGAAATTTTATCTCAGAGAAAACTCATATGAACCATGAAGCACAAGTCACTACAAAACCTTTTACAAAACCAAATCAAAACAAATAGTCAGCCCACTGAAATAGTACATTTTATCTCCTTCCAGAAAAACACTGTTTCTATTTTCTGCTGTGAAGCCAAAGTATGAGAGGAAAAATATACTGAGCAAATTTTCCGTCTTCTTTTCTTTTTCTTTTGTGTACTTTCATTCATTCTTTTTTTATTTCAAAGAGTAAAAAGAAAAAGCAGAAAAATCAAGAAGCAAACAAACCAAAATAACAACTAAAGCAGAATGACAACAGCAACAACAGCAAAAAACAACAATAGCTATATAGGTTTTCAAAAAAATCATTGTCATATTGCATAGTGTCATCTTCAAAATAGTTGCTCAGTTTATCAGATATAGAAATAAAATAAAACAATAAAATAGAACAACACTCTGGATTTCAAAAACAAGACAAAAGGAAATCCCCCTCAGTTGCTATGATGCATATTGTTATCCTCCAAATAGATGCTCAAACTACCAGCTTTAGGTCTGCAAAGTCAATCAAACAATATGAGGGTTTTTTTTTTTACTTCAGTTGCTATCATTCCAGCCTGACTTCCTCCAAATCAGGCTATTGCTTGGGGTGGGGGTGCATTGCTCTTCTTGTCTCCCAGTCTGTGTACCAGCTGACTCACAGGAAGGCATGGTTTGGCTTCTTGATTCTCTTCATTCTTTCTTTTTTCTTCCTTTTTTTTTTCTGGTGCTAGGGATTAAACTGAAGACCACACACATAATAAGCATGCACTACATCACATTCTGGCCCCCTAGTTATTTTTGTACAAGAAATCAGATATTTGACCAATGGAAGGGGATCTAGGGATGGATGGAGATGGGAGGAAGGAAACAGGAAGAAATGAAAAGGATGAGGATGCAATATGTGCATGTACCAGCTCTCCAGATGAATGCATTCATCATGTATTGCAAACATGTACTAATTCAAAAAATAGAAATATGTCTCACCTACTACAAAAAAATCAGGTAAATCAAAATTGGTCTCTTCACATTTAAGTAAATGCATAAAAATCCATATGGATGTTGCTCAAGTGGATACATTTTAGCAAACTTCATTTCACTAAGAGAACACATTCACAATAAGCTTTGCAGAAGTTATCAGGCTGCCCCATGTTTTAAAATGTGTAGTCATAGTCTATACATTAACCACTTCATGGCTCCAAGGGAATACTACAGCAAAACACACTGGTGGTGGAATAATTGCAAAGAATTCATTTAAAGATAAACTTCTTATCTTTTGCAGCCTTAGGTACTAACTATGCATAATAATGAGTAATCACATGAATTAATAAGATGACTTCAAACCTTCTGGCACTTAATGGAAGTAGTTAAATTATTTCCAAACAACTGTGACTTTATCAGAGATGTTGTTGGCACATAACAATCCTAGGTTTTCTCTTTCTTATCTTTTTCTTTGCCAATATTTGTCCAGAAGCAGAAAGGCCAGTGTAAGCAATTAGTCTCTGAGTAAGTCGGGGGGGGAGGGGGCAGTGAATCAGTGTGTGTCTAAGCAGCTCACTTAAGATGTTATTATTTATCAAGTAAGAACACTTCTATGAAATCCACTGGAGACCTACAAAACAAGAGGAACATTTCCTGAGCAACCAGTACAAATGTATAGAAGTGAGGATTAAGAGGAGCACATCTAATATCTCTTATATGGTACAGTACTCACTAAATGATCACTGCGTCAGCATTACCATCAATACGGCCTCTCCCTAGCTACTCAAAAGACCAGAGATCATTATCCTAGCAAACATATTTAGCTTCACAGTAGATAAGAAGCAACCAACTGAAATGGGGGACGCACTGTGCTACAACTGACTTGAAGTAGGAAAGAGTTATGGCTAATATTCTAATAATAAAGGAGAAATACAGGAAAAATGATAAAAGACAGACATAACTAAAAAGAAAGCCATGTGGAGACATTTGTACTGGGACAAATAGTTTGGGTTATTTGCAGCTAGTGAGAGTATTATTTAATCTTTGTAAAACACACAGTTTATAGTTTTAATGATGACATTGTGTTAAGAGAAAGAGCTGTGAAAACAGGCAGATTGGAGTTCAAATTCCAGCTCCCTTTCTTTGCTTTTTGTGATCACAATTATTCTACAAAGCCATTTTGATTCTCAGTTTGCTACTCTCTTATATGGGATTGTGTCTCTCTCCTCACAGGAGAAAGTCTATGAAATATTGAGTGTAAATGGCTAATATAGGATCCACATCATGGAATCCACTTCAATAGCTATATGATTACTATTTTTTGCTTAAGAAAACATGGAAATGTATAGGATTCCAAGCAAGGTGACCAGGGGTTTTTAGCTCAGTAGCACAAGTGCCTGCCTGGTAATTGCAAGGTCATGAGTTTAAAAAAAAAAATTCCATGCAAATAGATGTTATAAATCAAGTTTAATACTTAAAGGGATTGTTTTCAATTATCTAGAAAATTAGTATATGGAAAACCCAATTTCCACATGATGCTGCTGTGAGTATGAAGAGCTAGTCCATAATATAACATAAAGCTGGACACATAGGATAGCAAGATACACACTCAAAGGCAAAAAGAAAGCATGTTTTTATTTTCTCCTCTTTATCTAGACCAAAGCAAGTTCACAAATGTCTCAGACTTTAAAGACTGCTGAATAATCATTGAGACAGGACCAGTCACTACACCACTGTACATGTGAATATACTAGGTTGAAAGTATACTTCTGTTGCACTTCTTTCATAGCACTTTCCCATTTACCTATTTAAAATCACAGACAAATACAGATACTTCCAGAATATGCACCTATAAATACCAGCGGTATCTTGAATACCCACACTGTTAGAGAAAGGCAGCACTCTTTGAAAGAGTATAAAACCTTCTGATGAGTTCCATGCTATGATCATGGGGATTTTCAATAGCCTTAATAGTCACAGTACTGCATAGCTCTGAAAACGAATAGTAAACAGAATGGGAAACCAGTGCCTCCTCAGGGTTCCAAAGGATTCAAGGAAAAGCTATTGAACTAACAAATGTATTCACCCTAACTGGAATTTACAGCTAGTTCTTTAAAATGATATATAGGTAGTTAAAATTAGTACCTTGCTTCAAAAGAAATGAACTTCTGTGCTAATCAGAACTCTTCTGGATATCAATGATAGAAACATAATAATCAAGCAAACAATATAATCAAGCAAACATAAAGCATCAATGTAGAAATGTTTAAAACTTTCGGGAGTTAACTGGTTTTAGGCATAGCTAAGTCTAATTGCTCAAAGTGTTTTCTTCAGGCCAGGCATGATGGGGCACAAATGTAATCTCAACACTCTGGGAGGCTGAGGCAAAAGAATCACAAGTCTGAGTCCAACCAGGGCAACCGAGCAACTCAATAAGACCCTGTCTCAAAATTTAAAATGTTCTCAAAAGGGTTGGAGATGTAGTTCAGTAAAAGGCCTTGGGTTTAATCACCAATACCACTATCTTTTTTCTTCATTTCTTGTTTCTTTCTTTTAGAGTGGCTAGATTCTCGTTTCTCACCATATGTCAGAAATAACCACCAACAGCTTTAGACTTAGATGAACTTTGTTCTCAGAAGGATAAAGAAGTTATCTTTTCAAACATCCAAATATTTATCTCCAAAGGGACCCCCACTGACCTCACTTGGCTCTGATTGGTCCATACTGGTTGCAGTGATCATTCGTAATGGTTAGAAGGATAGTGCATTCTTTGCCACTTTGGTTCATGTGACCTCATCTGTGGAGAAGAGGAAGAACAGTCTGATAGTCATATTGAGATTGTATGTTCAGAAAAAGGAAGTGCAAAAGTCAAAATAGTAGATCTCATATATATATAATTCCCAATTATAAATTACTTTCATATCCTCTGTTGACTCCCTCCATGATCCTTTGTAGTACATTAATCAGTTGTTTACAAGCCCCAGACTTCCTGCTAATATAAACACCCTCAGATAAGGAAAACATTTTTTCTTCACCGTGTGATGCATTGAACCCATTAGGCACTCATTAACTTAAGAAGATACTATATACAAAAATACTTTGCAAACTAAAAATTGCATGAATGTAAATATTTAGGACCACAAAATTAGTTGTCTGTGACCTTCTGAGAGTTAAAGACATCAGAACTCCTATCCCAAAATTCACGAATTTTAAGAAGCAACATGGAACCACTTCCAGGAATGACTTCTGCATCTGCACTTGCTTCCATTCCTATCTTTTCATTGCATGCTTTCTTTCCTCATTTGCACCACAGAGGGACTGAAGATAAAAGGAAAAATCATGAAGCAAAATTTCTATAATATTCATTATAAAACATTGCTCTGCACTGACCAAGATACTTAGAATGTAGCCATGTCTGTTTTCAATTTTTGGTTATCACATCTAAGCCAGTTTTCACTATTTCCCTCACAGGTGATCTTTCTTTTCCTTCTTTGAAAGAAGTGGTTTCTAACCCTGCTTCTCAATATACTTGAAATTCCCTAGAAGTCACAACTATCTTGAAATTCTCTCACCCATTTTTTAAATTTCATTTTTAAGTTACTTTCTTAAGGTTTTCTGTCTTTCATGTATTTATAATTTGGTTAGGAAGATGAATTATAAACTAAAGGAGGACTATATTTTTATGCATCATTTTAAAATCATTCACAACACTCTGTGATAAGAAAAACAGCAGTTACATATTTTTTGTTCAACCTAACAGTCGCGAAGTGAACAAAATATGAAAATATATCAGAAGAGATAAAACTGGAAAGTCATCTCATTAAAATGAACACTACTGCAATAGAAATTCATTATAATTAAAATATTTCCAACCTCTTTCTGGACAGCGACCAATAGTAATGATGATGGCTTTTTGTTCTTGTTAAAATTAAAGTTTCCTTTGTTAATAACTCATTGTAACAAAGGCTTTTATTTCTCAGTTCTTTTTACATAATTGTCAGTAGCTATTATGGAAGGAAAGAAAAACTGAACACTCGATTCTAGAGCAACGAGCAAGTGAAAGGGGGAATAAAAGGTAGCAGCTAAAACAGTACAAGTTTCACAAAGAAATAACTGTCAAAAGAAACATGAAATGCAGCAGTTTTCTTTTTTACAAAGAGAAGGGAGAACAAGTAATAGAATCAATGGAGTCTGCTAAGAAGAAAAGGAGCTTTGACAAAAAAAGTGTGCTACCTTGCTTTATAATTTACACAAATGTTTATCTGAGTTGTCTCTTAGGGTGTAACCATTTAACAAGGCTGTGAAATGCATATTATACTTTCATTACTTTGCAGATTGGGAAACTGAAATTCAGACTTTAAATGGTTTTCCCAAGAGAGTAAGTCTAGCCATTTTTTGAAATATAAACAGTTTGTTTCCACAATGTCACTGCTGCCTCGATTTCAACCATACTTTAACCACAAACTTTTAAAACACTGAAGCAGCATGTAACCTTTAAATTCAATATCTAATTCATTCCAATTTCTTTCATGTTTCTACATTTTTAGTTGCCTCACATGTATATACCTAAGCATAGGCTTTACTTCTAGATCATATTTTCTTTAGCTCATCTTATAGTTAATATCATCTAGAGCATATGTAGTACCTAATAATTTATATAAAATCAATTGGAGTGAGATGCGAGCTGTGTTTACAAAATAAGGCAAACTCAGTCTTTCTGTGGGCTTGTTACTTAATTGTTACATTACAAGAGGAATTGACAAAGTGTGTTATTCAATGAAATGTGTAACATCTCCTATAGTCAGACAATTTGAGTACACAACAGATTTATCAGATAAAAGCAGTGGCTCATCACTGTAATCCTAGGACTCTGGAAGGCTGAGGTAGGAGGATCACAATTTTGAGCCCAGCCTACGCAACTTAGTGAATTAGTGAGATCCTATCTCAAAATAAAAACCCTCAAAACAGGATTTGGAGATACAAGTAATTGTGAAGGTCCTTAGTTCAATCCCCAGCACCACAGAAATAAAAAACAATGACAAACAAACAAACAAACAAAAAAAAAACTCAGCTGTACGGTAAGTTTATCATTATGGATGGGGGCTAGGAAAGAAAGAAAGATTTCAAATGACATTGCAACTTAATTATGAAGATAAGGAAGACCCCCACTGGAAGCACAGTATTCCTAAAGAAGAGAAATGACTTCAAGTCCTCTAGTGTTCTCATACATAGTTATCAGTCACAGTGTCATTATTTCATCCTGATGATGTAGGCCACTTTGAACTCCTCAGTTCAGTACATTGGACAGCACCCTGCCTTAAAATAAAAAAAACGAGAGCCATCTACTGGACCAGAACCTGAGTAATCTTGGTCTAATTAGAATTCCCCATCTTGGGATTCGAAGACCAGAGAGTAAAAGAAAATTCTTTATGAGACTCTTTTTTCCTGCCAACATTTCTCCTCACCATGATGAGGTCTAAATTTACTCATTTACAGGCTCTAAAATAACCACCAGTAGAAATTCCAATTCTAATACTGCCAACGCATCTTCACAGGTAGCCTCCGATATGTTACATATGTATTTGGTGAGTGAATGCTGAAGGAGTATTTGTAAGTAACGTGAACCCTGTGGAGTTCCCTTTTCTTTATGGGAATGATTTTATAACCTAATTGAGACAGCAAACACATGAAATGAACAAATTTCCACCTGAATTGAATTTTAAATTCAAAAAATGAATTCTTAAGCTAATATAGCAATTTAGAATGCAAAACAGATCCAATAGGAGAAAGTCTGGAGATAGTAAGATAATTTTGAAGGCATATGATTGTATTTAGAAAATTTCAGAGAAAAGATATCTAATAATATAGTATTTTATGACTTTTTGCTATTGATATTCCTCAGGAACACCATGATTTTGAAAGAATCCACACATAAGCACAATTGTTCTTAAAATAATTGTTTTCAGTATATTCTAGCAGTGAACCTATAAAGATAGTTAAGGCAGAAATCAGATACTACATTTTTTTCCCAATGCTCAGCTTTAAACCCAGGGCCTTCTCACTGAACTACATTCCTGGCATTTTTTTCATTTTTTGTTTTGAGACCAGGTCACACTAATCTGTTAAGTTGCCCAGGTTAGGCTGGAATTTATAATCCTCCTGATTCAGCCTCCCATACTGATGGGATTATAAGTGTGTGCCACCAGGAATGGTGAACCTGTTTTAAAGATGCAAAACTGAGACTCAGAGAAAGCAATTTCTGTTTTCAAACTCACATGGCTAACCTGTAATGAAATGAGGTCTCAAACCCAGTTCCTCTGACTCATGCCCTACTTTCTCTCATGGCTGTACCTGGACGCATATGTATCAGATACACCTCCTCCGGATACAAATCCACTTGCTTCTTTTATGTGTGTTCCTGTTTTCTGCATTGCATCTTCACTGTATTTCACTGTGTTGTGAAACAGAGCTATAGATAGGCAGATCGACAGGTGGGCGTAACATGCTTCCTGGAATGGTATTTACCTTCATACTTAAACTTGTTTTAGCCAATACTATTTCATTTCTGCCCCCTCAAAATTGCTACACATGTTGCAATATTTGCTTTCAAGTGCTTTAATAACACATATCAACTCGCAATATCATCTCCCTACACTGGTCTTGTCCCTGCCTTTTACATTATGAGACTCTGGCCTTGCTATTTCACTCTTAAAATCCTCCAGTGACTTCCCATTGCCCTCAAGACGAAGATCAAACTCTAGGATGACCTTCCCTTTCCTTCCTTTCCAAATTCCCTCCACAACATTCTTGTTTCTTTTTTCAGCTAAACCAAGTAACCTGACAATGCAACCGAGATCGTTTTACATCACCAAGCCTTGATTAATCATTTACCTCCTTTCCAAAGGCTATCCGATTGCCTTTTTTGCCTGAACAGTACAGTTTTCTGTACAACTCAGCTTAGACATCCCCACTAAACTCCTTAAGTATCTCTCAACTCTTCCATAAAACACAGTTTATGACTCTCTTATGTGCATATTATGATTAGAGCTAGCTATTAGATTTCACCTCAGCACCTACTATAGGATTTTGCAATCAGTTGTTTTTATGTCTCCTTCCATGTTGCAGCATATTTTCACAGCACACCACATAGCGAGATGTAGCAGGTGCTCAGTAAATTTTTATGACAATGAATGTATGACTGATCCTTAATGGAGTAGCAAAAAAAGAAAAACCCAGAAAATCTTTGATTTTCTCAAGGTTAGAAGCATCAGAAGAACCTAAGATGAACACTTGTGTTCACCAATTACCCAGTTAGTAAGGCTGCTGACTCTTCACCCGCTCTCTGAGCTGAACGTGGCTCTTCACATGTTCCTCCTCCCTCTCCTGCTACAGAACCACGAGGGCTTTCACTTGGTGAAACTCTGTCCTTTTTATTTCAGTTTTAAAATCCTCTCACAACTCCCTATTGCCCCAAGGATTAAAAAAAAAAAAGCCCTCTTTAGGATGACCTTGCCTTTCTTTCCTTTGCAAACTTCTTCCCCAACATTCTCTTTTTTCTTTTCTGCTAGACAGAATGACTTCATGGTGTATCCCATGCCATGGTGATGCATAGCTATGGTTTCATGTAGCCATGTTCTCTCTGCTTTCTGAGTATTTCTTCTTCATGTTCAACTTGTCCTTTCCCCCATTGCACTCAGATTTTACCTCTGGGCTGCTTTTCTACATAGTTGAATAAGATGCCAATTCCCTCTGTGGCTCTTAGTTCAAATTTCCAAAGAAAACCTCCATGTGAAGCTTAAAGACAGATTGCCCTTGAGTCATGTTTCCAACCACTGTCCACTGATCAGAAAAAAAAAAAGCCACATGATTCAAAGTGCAGCCATTCGCTCATTCACACATTCATTCCCTCATTCACAACCATTTTCCTCATTCACACATTCATTCATTCAGTTGCCTGTAACTGTGTATACTAGATGATATAATGTAAACAGGATTTTTGCTGATCTATATCTCCATAAATCCTCCATTGTAGTTGAGAGGGATATTAATGAGTATAAAAACAAAGCAAGATAAATTCAGTGGTGGTAAATGCTGTGGAATAAGAATGAGAGGTATTGGGAATGAGGAGAAAGGATGCTAGTTTTGGCTAGGAGGAAAGGTATCTGTAAGTAGAGGAGTAAGATAAACAAGACCTTAAGATAGTGGATTTAGTCATAACACCATGAGTAAAATAGACTAAAGTTACTAAATTATCATAGCAATTCTCCAAGCAAGGCAAAAATTAACATACCAAATTTAAAATACTGTGCATAGACACTCCTCAATTATGATGGTTACATCACCCTAAGCCCATCACATAAGCTGAAAATATAGTAAGTCAAAAGTGCAGTTAACAGATCTAGCCTACCAAATGTTATAGGTTGGTGACTCCATCCATTGTAGAGTATTGGTTGTTTATTTGTGTTGGCCTAGCTAACTGGGAGCTGAGGCTCACTACTACTACACAACCAGACAAATCTGGCACTGTGTACTGCTGTCCTGGGGAAGACATCAAAATTCAAAATGTGGAGTGTGTTTTTTTTTTACTGAATATCACTTTTCCACCATCATACAGTTAAAAATTGTTGTTAAACCATCATAAGTCAGATCATTAGTATATGCTAGCTATTATGAACTGTGACTAATCAACTTCCAAACATAAACAAGCACCAATTCAAGACAATAAAAAGACCATCTAGTGGTAATCAGAAGCAATAATAACTTGCTATGATTCCCATTCTACAGAAGTCCTGGGAGGATAAGTGCCAATGGTAAATAAAAGGATGTAAAAGCATTTGCGAACCAAGAGATTTTATATAAATATACAAGCTCATGATCAGAACTAGTATAGAGTAAAGGGAGTCACAGCAAGTCCCATGCCAACTAGCCATCTACCAATCTCATTTTTCGGAAATTGTATGTAAACCAAAGGTGATGTGCATTTATGGTGTTCAGCAAAGAGACTCTTACCAAGCCTGAGTTTCTTCAGGAAACTCACTGGGGAAAAAGGATATATCTATCTATATCTATATCAATATCTATATCTATATCTGCATCATCTATATCTATATCTATATCTACATGTATATCTATATCCCTTCTGTTTGGAACACTAAAATTATAGTCTTTGTACTTACCATTAATTTAGCCAAAGTACATTACCATTTCCACCCCTGGATTTTCCCAAAATGCATTTTTTAGTATTAAAATTTTGTCTCAAATTTAGAGGTTCCACTCTCAAGTCATACCAATTTTCTACATTACCCCAAGTTCGTATACAGTCAAATAATAAGCATGGCAAATACTTATTTATTGCTTTTAGTTATGGTCATATAATTACAAGATAAATGTTATCTGATTTTATAAATATGGTTGGAAAGCATTCAATAAGTCACTTTCTGTGATCATTTCCCTCATTGGTCACTAATTTTTCTGTGCAAGTTAATTGACACTGAATTTTCCTCTAGAGAATGATCTTTTCGCTATATTCATTGTCTCAGTTTCCCTCAGGTGTTCCAAAATTAGGAAACTTAGTGATTTTGTTTATAAGTAATTCATAAGTAATAAACAGTGATTTTACTTGAGAAACAGTGTGATTCAGAAAATGAAAACAGGATTATATCTTGTTTTTACCACTAAAATAGTTGTGTGGTCATGAGCAAGTTACTTTTCTGAGACTCAGCTCTTCAGTGATAAAATTAAAGATGGAAAGAAATGATATATGTAAACATTCTGCACCAAGTAAAAACTCTTTCAAAATGGTATAATTTCTAGATGTTCATTTGACTATAGAGAGAAAAAAATACTGTGTTTTGAGTTCAGTACAATGTATTGTTTTGAACTTTAAGTAAACAGGCTTGCAGTACACATTATTTAAGTGATAGGGAATGGTTACCTTAGAGTTATTGCCACATATTAAAATGCATGTTTCAGAAATAAAAAGCTGCAAAAATTGCTGTTACATGTAATAGGATAATTGGCTGTTTAAGATATGATCCATCTGCTATTTGCATTTTGCAAAGTAACATCAGCAATTATATTAGGTTGTACTAATCACTGACTGACTTTTATCTTCTCTTTTATCTAAATCAAAATTAAGTTATACAAACATAAAAAGAAAACATAATGGCAAGTTTCAATCTCTTCTTGGCTAAGAATTTATTAGAAACATTATTTAATTTAGTTAGTTGGAAATTATATTCTGTAATTGGATTGATCAGCTCAGAAATTTAAACTATCCCAATATGAATGAGTTACAAAACACTAAAACAATAATGATTTACCTTTATAGGTTATTTTAATGTCATTGACCCCAATAGCATAGAAATTGGAAGAAGAAAATAATTTTTCTTCCCAAAGCAAAAACTTGCTAACTGTGTAATACTGGAAAATAAGTTAACATTTCTGAGGTTCAGATCTATTCCCAAGAATAACAATACTATCCACCATATGCTTCACAGAGCTGTGATTGAGGAACAAATGAGATAATGTACATAAAAGCACTCAAAAAACTCTGATACACTTAAAATAGGAAAAAAGGAGTTGAGCACAGTTAGTGGAACTCCTTTCACTGAGTTCCACTGCATGCTATACCATTGTAATTGTCTGCTCTCATTGGCTGAAAATGATACAACAGCAGGGAAAAGGATAAAACTGGGATTTATTAGGCCCATGACTAAATCATCTCTCCTACCTGAGAAAAACCTATGTCGAAATCACTTATTTAACCAAATATAGTCTTTTTAAAATTTAATTTAATTTTTTTGTTTTGTACCAGGGATCAAACTCACAACCTCGCACTTACCAGGCAAGCTCTTGAAATGCTGAGTTAAATCTCTGGCCCCCAAAATAGTCATTTTTGTCATGTTTTGTGATATCAACTTTTCTAAGAGAACAGAGGAGATGCATAGAAGACAAGAGGCAGTTAGCCAAGGGACCGTCCTGGTTGAAGGCGTGCTAACCTCTCTCTTAAGAAGACAGTGAAAGGGACATAGTGTCAGGGCATGGGTTTTCCATCCCAACCAACAACAGCTACAGTGGCTCCAGAGCAGCCCACTGTCCACCACAGAAATCTCTGAATAGTAACAAGAGACTGGTCCAGCACTGAAAGATTAGAGAACTCACGTTTATAGACTAAGATAAATTGATGGCACCCTGAGAGACAATGCAGGACAATTTGCTACAGGCAATAGTTGTTCTACTGTTGCAGGAGAGAAATTGCCCAGTCTCCCACATACTGTCTCTCCCTCTCTCCTTCTCCAAGAACCAATATTTGTGTGGAAAATTATCCCTCTTTCTTGATTTTGGATCAGTCAGATTTCTGCTCTATGCATATCAAGAAAGCAGCACCCATTCAACTCACTCTCCTGATAAAAGAGTGAGTTAATCATTACACATGCTGTTTTTCACTGGCAGATTTACAATAACCTCCTCCCATCCTATTCAGAAAGCAAACAGAACCATCTGAGGCATAGCCATTGTTTACAAATTGCATTTACATGCACCTATCTACAATGCTCTGTTTTCTAGTAAGGAATATTTATTTGCTGACTTTTCAGCTTTAGCAACTGAACTCTTCTTGATGGACTAAGAGAGTGATCCACAGAGGAAAACTCATCATCTGATTAAGGCTTTCAGGGCAAATTAAAACTCTCTGGACAGGATTCTCTTTCCTTCACTTAGATTTCAATGAGCAGAAAGTAGATTATATATCCAAGCAATTATCAACTCCAGAAGTGCTTCTGGTTTTCAGTTTTTGGCAGAACTTGTTGAAAGCAACATCATAATAATGGACTTGTAAAAACACTAATTTCAATGGCTCTTCTGTCCCACATGATGCATGATGAAATTTATGAAGGTCTGTTTTCCACCCTCTCAGTGTCATCTCTTTTTTTTTCCACAGAGTCAATCTGCCTCATTTAAGTCTAAACCATTATATTAATCATCCCTTTCACTAGACTAAAGAACTTTTTTGTTATCCATATCATGACCACCATGCATCAAAGGTAGGATCATTATTTTCCACTTATTTCCTCTTCTAGAGACCCAAATTCTTATAGGAAGAGTTTCTAGGGTTGGGAGGAAGAGAGACTCAGAGGCTCGGGACGGATTCCAACATTTGAGCTGAATCTTTTAATATACCAACACAGGGGTCCTTCCTACTACATGATGTGCAGAGTTAAATCTGACTTTTTCCTATATATAGGAAATATAGGGAAGGCTGATTTGCATTTGATATAGAGACTTGGGCATTGGAAAAATCTGCCTAATTTTGCTCTTTTATTATTAAAGTAATATAACGGTAGTTTTCTGGGGCAATGTAGTCTCGCTTAAAACATGTATAAATTGCTTTATTAGAGATTATAGAGCCATTGGGAGAGAAAGCAAAAGTGATCATTTGTATGATAATGTGAGCTAATAATTTAGGAATAATTCATTCTTGTAAATGTTCTAATGTTGCCATGTAAGTTTATTGCATAATGTGTAGGGTAGAACCAAAGTTTCATCCATATAGTAAAGTCTTCTATAAAGCGATCTGCATCTGACTTTTTTCTTTGTAGAAGAGTAGTATTAAAAAAAAAAAACAGTAGGATTTTAGGGTATGTAGACTGTCACAGCTCCCTGCCCCATTGTTTCTTTGCGTCGTTCCCTAATCTTTGCCTTATTTAAACAAACTGGGGCAGCTGTGATAATAAACACATTGACGGATCAAAAGGGGATTTTGTCAAGAAAATTCATTTGGCATGAGAGATTTGAGTAGATAAATTCTAGGGCTCCTTAAGTCCTGACTTTCTCTTGTCCTGAACAGGTGGAAATAATTTCCAGCTACAAACATGAACCAAAAAAAACAGATTCTAAGGCATTTTTTGACATGCCACTGAACAGAAAGAAAACCCACAAACCATAGTTACTTTGGCAACAAATCATACATGTGAGAGAATCTGAGGATGGGCTATTTAGTCAATATTATATTTCAACCTAAGATAAATCCAGGGTGTTTAAAAGCCATTTTTAAAGTCAGCCCCTCATACTCTTTTTTTGAGAAGAGGGAGAAGTGATGGAGGAAGGAGGCATCCTAGGCATACGTTACAAAGAGGAAAAAGACTGGTTACTAATAAAAAGTTGGACTGATACAAGTTAGAGTTATGTTGTGCTTAAAAATTCTACCCTAGTTTTCAAGAGATAGATGGGAAGGAAAGAGGGGGAGGGGGATAAGAAATAAGAATAAGAAGGGAAAAGAAGGGGAAAAAGAGGAAATAGTAAAGAGAAAAAGACCTGCTGAAATTGTTTAGAAGTTGTCAAATTCAAAGAGAGCTCAACTAATACTAGCAGAATGGAGAGATCATTATACCATCCTATTTCTTCAAAAGGGAGAATATGCAGATATAGATAAATAACACATAGATGTTTTCTTTAAACATTTCTCTGGTTAGTGTTTTCCCCTATCCTAAGTAACATACAATTGCATGCTCTTTGCATTACCCTCACTACAGGTAACTGTGCTATTTTGTCAAATATATATGCCCATCTTAATTCATATGGTTTTTAAAAATCTGATGTCAAAATTATAAACTATTCTCCTATACTTCTTTATAGTACAATATATTTTTAGGTTTTGAATTATAATTCACCTGGATTTTATTTGGGCCATCAGAGAGGAAATAATTTTTTCTCCAAATGTACATATAACAGACTTTTTACCTTTTTACCTTATTTGAAATGCTACATATATCTTATAATCATAGTAGTGGGGACAGAGTATGCCATGAATCCTATTCTGTTCCATTGATCTATTTATGTATTAGCCTACTGATATTATATGAGACTAACTTCAGTTTTTATGCTGTTTTTCTATGAAGGAAAATCTCCTTTCTGTATCTTTATTTATCCATTTTTAATAGATAGCTCCTAATATGTTTTCCAATAGAGAAAAATTACCTGAGGCTGAGCTAAGACTTGAGAAGTGTTGGGAAACAGAGGGCAGAAGTAGGACCCCTGCAGTCCAAGGATCTTTCACTTTCCATATGCAGAATCCAGTGGTCTCTTCCAGGGATCTCCTGTTCGAGGTACCCAGGGCCTCTGCCTGACAAGGAGATGTCAGACAGCAGAGCACATGCACTGCACCAGGTTCCACACAGGCTGGGGAGATTAATCCTGACCACATCAGTTCCTGCCATTAAGAAACTCAAGGTCTGGCAGGGAAAGGAACCGGTAGCAAAAAAAAAGGATCTCACGCTCACTGAGTTGAATGAGAGGTTAAAAGCTCTGTCACTGTTTCCTGAGGTAAAGAGTCCTATCAGTGAACAATCATTTAACTAGCAGGAGACAGACAAGTTTCACAAGAATTTAAGCAAGAAACTACTAAGAAGTAACCAGAACTCTGCCCCAGGAGTAGTAAAAAGTAGTAAAAAGTAAAAATTGTACAAACAGTTTTATGACCATGTCTGGTGTACATGAAATATTTGATGAGTGGTATTATCTTAGCAGGGATCACCTTACTATAGAGATCAATTTGCTTCTGTAAAAGAATATGCAGACATCAGAAAGTTGAGGAGAAAGTTTATACAATAAGAAAATTACTTAAAACAAACACTGTGAAGCAAATATATTGCATTTTTAATCCAACATTCCAATTGCTTACCTTCCATCTCCCAAGCCCTCCAGTCAGGTAAATAGCACATGTCCGGACCCTAGGTTTCTGACAGAAACATTCAGTGTCCCGTGAAATCACTAAATTGTTTTGCATGTTTGGCTCTGCCTGAGCCTCCGGACAAACACGAGAACTTGTGCTGATTCAACTGGGTGCTGTCTCCATATCCCATCTCCTAATCCTCAAAACCTGCCAGTGAACCACAGGGACTCAGACTACAGCTGTCATTCAGCCTGAGCCCGGCCAGTCAGCATCCACTCACACCTAAAGGGAGACTGTGGGAGGCCATATTGAAGAACAGTGACTGGGCCAGGCCAGAGTTTTATAGCCTGGGCTCAGAGCAATCATTCAATAAATCCTTGCTGGTCAATCAATGGAAGTGGCAGGACAACAGAAAAACTTGGCTTCAGAACTCCATTGCACCACCCCCTAAAGACAGTCATAATGTTTTGAATTTTTCATCCTGAGCTGGTGATCTTTTTAATAATCTCCATGTCTCAACCTACAAAGAAGCGAGAACAAGGAAGCTGCGCCTATCCTGATGTACTAAAAATTACTACCTCAGAAGCGTAACTCTAAGCAGGGTGGTTGGCATATGATTAAAATGCCATCCCTTTAGGGTTTAGGAACATTTAACCAGAAAGTTGTATTTAACCATTTTCATTTTCATGCTTCTTCCACTTACCCTTTTTCCTTCACTTTCCCATTTGCTGCTAGCTCAGAGTGACAAATAATCATTGAGGAGAAAGAGGAAAATGGGTATTTAGAAGAAGAACAGGTAAAACAATTATGCCCATTTCTTTTCATCCCTTCCCCTCCCTTCCATAAATACACTTTTCTACTCAAAACTTAAACCTCAGGAAGCTGAAGATTCATTTCAGTGGTAGTGGGCTTTCCCAGGATTCTCATGCCCCAGCATTTCACCCCCAGTATCTCAAAAAAAAAAAAAAAAAAAAAAAGAACTTCAACTGTGTGGATGTTGGATTTGGGAAAGGGAGAAAATTTTCAAAATTTTTAAATTTCCATTTTCAAGCATGGACACTTTTTTTCTTTGTATTTATGACTTCATTACTTGTTATAATATGTAATATTTGTAACTTCATTACCTGTCATAATATATAATATAATTACATTAAATTAGGGGAGACTAAAGAGAAAGATCATCCATTGTCCCACTACTTGGATATAATTGTTGATCATGTAGCAGTCACATCTCCATGAGATGTGCATGTTATCTTGTTCAATCTTCAAACTACTAGGAAGTAGTATTCTTATTTCCCTTGTTAGTTGAAATTAAGATTCAGAGCAGTTGAATAACTTACCCAGAAAGACACCACTTGTAATTGGTGAAGACATAACTCAAACCAAGTGTCAGATTCCAGTTAATGTCCCCTCAACCACCTTTCTTTCATGTAATACTTTCATCATTCTTAAAATAGAGTTTGGGTCATAATGCACTTGAAATTTTGGAGCAAGACTGTTACCGCTTTTCTCCAAGCTGGGAGATTTTCTAAGTTCTTGTTTAAATATAAGAAAGGTAAGTCAACTAATTCCATTTTGAAGTGTCCTGAGATGTTGTGCATCTCACTAAAAGACAAAACAAAGATCAGTACTAACAGAAAGTCGCTTTAGAAATTTACCCAGGAAACTTGTAAAAAGTACAATCTAGGAAAGAGAAAAAACTAGTATAAAAATCATCTATTATTTTTTCTTTTAATACTGGATATTGAACCCAGGAAATCACACATGCTAGTCAAGTGTTCTATCACTGAGACACATCCCCAGCCTATTCTAAGTTTTATTTTGAGACAAGGTCTCACTGGGTTCCCCAGGCTGACCTCGAACTTGCAGTCCTCCTGCCTTAGCCTCCTGAGTAGCTGTCATTAAAGTCATGTACCAACCAATCCCCTTTTGATGAGTCTTCATGTAAAGTAATTCTCACCCTGTCACTGTCAGTCCACAGAATTTAGAACTTCCATAGACAAATCCCAAACCTGTCCAAATCTGATTGATAATGAATAATTAAAATAAACAAATTCACTTGAAGAATGAACATTTATAAGGATCTACCAAAAAGTAGGGTAGACCGTGACATTTCTCACTCTTGCCTCCAACTGTGGAAATCAGATTTTCCTTGCTCTTCCATTCTTCAGGATTCATTTCACTTTTTGTAGAATCCGCTCAGTGAGCTTCCAGGTACAAGAGAATGAGGAACTTGTGGCTTCCACTTCTTCAGATACCCTTCTTGTGCTTAGCCCAAAATTCCCAGAGGGAGTTAATGCTCCCTTCTCCTTAGTCCTCCCTAAAGATGCCCACAGTGTAGCAAGGAAGCCCTCCTGGTGAGCACAGAAGCCACTGGACTTCTCTGGTCCTCCATCATTGGTGATCTTAGATCTCCATCAAGAGCAGGAGGCCAACGTTGGTGCTCTAGTTTAACCTGAAGCTCCAGAACCTTTCTCTTCTAGGCAAATCCCTTTGTTTCCTTGGACACAACTACCACTCTCTGAAGGGATGGGTTTCCAACAGCGCTTTCCTGTGAAGCCCTGGAGCTTTGATGTACAATACCATGCCTGCTGGTGGCCAGCAGCTTGAGAAGATCAGGCCTCACTTTTCCCTGACCTCCTGGCTGCATTCAGAGCAGCTCTGCCTTTATCATTTTATATTTGGAGGTTCTATATAAAACTTTGCTTCAAAAGAAGGATTCTGTCACTAAATTTTGTTTTGTGATGAGAATTGGTGGATTAGATGATTTCTATGCAATACCTTAAAATACCCAATTCAAATTTGTGTATTTCCATGCAAGGCCAAAAAAATGCACCTCCTGCCTCCTTGTATCAGAAACATATTTGTTTTCCTTGGCTTTTGTTACTTTCTTTCTTTCTTTCTTTCTTTTTTTTCTGGCAGTATTTAAGGAGAGTCTGGGTTATCTTAATTATACCTACAGCTATAGATCATGTCTGGCTACCTGATATGCAATATCTCACCCTCAGCCCTCGAGCAAACCATTTCTGAAAGCATAGATTGACCACATTATTTCAGAGCATGAGAAAGCAAGAGTTGCATGCGGAAAGAAGTAATGCTGATCAGCCTCTGCCTCCCATAGCACAATGACCATATCTGCTTCATAAGACAAACAGTTACACTGCAGTCAAAGACACCATTTAATACTGACGCATATGTTAAATTCTCTTAAAGAATGATATATGTGCAAACTGCATCAAAATTCAGAAAATTTTGACTCAGATTGCTGGAAATGCATAGCTAGATTCCTATTTATCACTTTACATTGACACCAACCAAGAAGGCATTCTGACAGTGGAGGTGTGCTTTCCATTAAAAGAGATGTCAGGAAAAGAGGATTTTTGTATATAGTTTGGAAAACTCATTGTGTTACCTGCATAGTTAGTTTCATTTAAAATATTCTCAAACCATTGTACATAGACCATCTGTATTAGCCTCATGGCCAAGGCTAGTATTGAAAAGTGAAGGTTTCTCCCGAATCACAGTCTCTGGGAGAAGAGTTTAGGTGCTTATAAGCTTTCCAGGGCTTCCAAAACACACCAACAGCTCTCTCGCTCTCACTCTCTGGTTCCTTTGCTGTAAAATGGCCTGAGAAAACATCATTTATAAATTCTAAATATTTTGTGTTTTGACCATTGAGAATGAGGTTTAGCAGTCCCTTCACCACCCAATTTTTAATTTCTAAAATGAAGTAGAGGCCGGGAGGACTCCAGTGTTTGGGTGGAGTGTTACAGATAACCTCTGCATTCCCTGTCAGCCCCTACCATGCTATTCCAGAGACTTGAGGTTAATTTACGCTTGAAGACCAAGCAGTTTATTACCTAGGTATTTTTTTTTTCCAGTCTGAGCTATTATCCATTATGTGGTACACAGTCAACCTGAAGAAATAGAAACTTTTAAAATATTTATGTACATATTTATGATGTGTGAAATGGAAAATGATACATCTGGGAACAAGAAGCAGAAATGAAAAAAGTGTCTAATAAAATAAGCAAACCAGTAAGAAGTCATATATCACCTGACTAAGTTCTTTCTACAGGAACAATCGAATGAAATCCGTCTTGACATTCACAATTAAATAGGCTTTAGACTCTAGCCAAAGAGCACTACAGCAAAAGATATGATCTGGCCTTTTGTGAGTCTGATTTTACTGAATAAATCAAATTTCTTAAACTTTTTTCTCAGTACTTTTTCAAGTCACTGATGTGAATTCTTCTTACCACAATCTACTTTGAAAAGCAGTGGATGGCAACATTTTATTCTGTTGGTCTTAACCAATTTTTTGACCACTGGACACTTAATGTTTATAGCATGGCATTTCTACTTCCTGAATGATTTTCATCATCCTGTCTCTATTATCAATAGTCCCTCATGTATGTCATTACATAGTACTTTTCCTTTTTCAATGTATCTTCCACCTTAAATTCTTTTATGTGTTATTTATGTATTTATTTCCTTTTTTTTTTTTTTTTTTTTTTTTTTTTTTTTTTTTTTTTTTTTTTT
>RJWM01006826.1:0-39186 GCA_004363535.1 Dasyprocta punctata | reverse complement strand
TTTAATTTCTTAAAATGCAAGTCTGACGATGTCACTTTTGTGCTAAAGTCTGTTCACTGGCTTAGTGGGTAAGGCCAACCTCTTGTCATGACATAAGAGATCACTAATTATTTTGCTAATTTTGAGTATGCCAAGTCCTTTGACAAGCACAAATTCAAGCTGTTTTCTCCTTGTAGGATTTCCTCCACCCTCCTTCCTTACCTATCCAGTGTACTTCACATGCTTAACCAAAAGCAGGGAGGCCACTGAGACAAAACTGAAATGAAGAGTGTTAATAGACAAAACAGAAGGCAGAACAGTGGACTTGAGCTCAGTATGAGG
Source organism: Dasyprocta punctata (assembly GCA_004363535.1). Lineage (NCBI taxonomy): Eukaryota > Metazoa > Chordata > Mammalia > Rodentia > Dasyproctidae > Dasyprocta > Dasyprocta punctata. The sequence goes on along the minus strand of RJWM01006826.1, from coordinate 38,865 downwards.
TGGCAAAGTCAGTGGGAGGAAGACAGCAAAGGTCAGCATGATCTGTTCTGTATCTTAAAGGCTCACTCTGGCTGGTAAGAATGTTTGTGTGAGTGGGGAATATGAAGAAATTAGGGGCAGAGAGACCGATTTATATACTACCCTGCACACCTGTACACAAAATGAGTCTGGAGGCAGTAGGAAGTTGATAGTCTGTTTATATTTTGAAACAGTAAGATTCGTTGATGTATTGATATACAGTATGACAGAAAAAAGACATCAAGAATGATCCTCAGTTTGGAGTAAAAGCAATTACAAAACTGGAGTATCCATTGGCTGAGAGAGGGTCAGAGGCACAAATTTGTAGGATTAGAAACTCAGTCATACCACGATGAATTTAGGGTGGCCTGTTAGTATCCCACAGCGGGTGTCTGTCTTGGAGGGAGCCAGATATGTGCTGTGAATTTGAAGTGAGAAGTTGCATCTAAAGGAACTCACTTGGAAGTTGTAGACATATAGACATTATTGACCAGGAGTATAGATATAAAACAGGAATGCTAACACATAAAAAAACACTCAAAAAGTTAGATGAATGGATAAATGGATGACAGATGCTGACTGAAATCCCTATTTGCACAGTAAAGTGACAAATACAAAGGTCTCGATTCAGTATCATTTGAGAAATTTTATTCTTCACTGCTTTCATTTATGGAGAACTTGTTGACAATTTTCATTTCTAAGGGCATACTACTAATGGGCTTATTTATTAGGCTAATATAGACATAACGAACACAATTGTTCTAAAGTTGAATTACTCGTGTCTTTTTATTCTGTGCTTTAGTGGTGATACATTTGTAAAGAGAAGTAAAAATCAATATGATGAACCTGTCAGATTTAGCTGGACATCACAACTAAAAGAGCTGTTTAAGTACATTAAAAATTCCTCACATCTTCATGTGATGGTTTTCAGCTTATAATGTGCTTTATCATCCAACATCTCTCTTTGACTTTGTACCTCATGACATCCACTCCAAATAATAGACAATTGAGTGTTATTACGCTCAATTTAAATTTTCAGGAAGTAAGCCTCAGCAGATAAATGGTTTACTGAGCTGAGAATTGGTCCTTGTGGTGTACAGTCTCCTAGGCCAAGTATTCATCTCACTATTGCTTATCCCTTCATCAAAGAGCCTGAGGTCCTCCCCATCTTTAGCTTTGCTGCCAATAAAACTTTCATAGAATAAGAATTACAAATCATTTTTACACTTCAGGCTGAAAACTGAGAAAGTGAATAGTGGTTACTGGACAGCGTTCAGGCGGTCTGCTGGACGATGTGTGTGGCAGGTCCAGGTTAATCACCAAAATTACCCTCAGGCGAAGGATCTTGAACTCTCCAAAAAAAGCACAGTAGAAGGGCAGAATGATGAAATTTAAATGTGTTTTGAACTCATCTTTCACTCAATCACTTCATTCCTTTGTCAGTTGTTATCACTATTGGATTTAGATTTATTCCCATAGATGCCAAGGCATTGCAGCCCATCCGGATGCTCAGTCCTAATCCACTTTGCCCACACAGTTACCTGCATCCACATTCTGACTACCTATTTTCGACTTTGGTGACCTCTTCTCCACAAGTGATAATTCAGAATAAGAACAAATGCATTGATTTTAAACTTGCCACGTTCTTGGTCTTTACCTGGCTTATCTAAGATGCACAGCAATCCTACCAGAAAAATACAGTTTCTGTTTTACAAATGAGGAAATTAAGTCAGAATGGCAGAACTATTCTGCATGAAAGTTGGAGGAGTTTGGACAGGACCTCAAGTTTATATAACTCCAAAGATCACTTTCCCCCGAACTCTGCTCTTCTACCTCTCCTCAGGACCATCTCCCATTCTCTGTAAGACAAGAGCAAATATAAGCCACATTACAGCACACTTTTTCTTCTAAGTTTCATTGCTGCTTGTGTCTACCTTAAGCATTTCAATGAAACTTTTCATGCGCTTTCTCAACCTCTACCTCCACAGCCCTACCACTGCCACCTTGAAAACTGTCTAAATGTTATTAAAAGTACTGAAGTCCATAAGTGAGCCAGATACTTTAAATTCAGTCAGATTGAAAAAAAAGTTCCGCATTCTACAAAGCAAAACTTTCAATTTCATACTAGATCCTAAATCTATTTTTCAAATAACTCCCATAAATTGTACAAAACCAAATATAGGACTTCTCTGAGAACTTCTGTCAGTCAACACATCCATCTTATTGCTTGATTCAAATCAAGGCTTCTGTGTGGCATGTGGATGAGTAGGAGAGAAGAGGGTCTGCAAGGATTCTGCCCCGAGGCTCAGTCTTCCCAGGTGTCCCTGTTGTGACTCTCACGCAGATGCAACGCAAACAAGCACTAAAAGGAGGGAGGAGGGGTCACGAGATTGGTGTTGGGGAGGAAAGGAAGGAAAAAGAAAGTAAGATGTGTTATGAACATGTACCAACTTCCCACAAGGAATTTAAACATTGTGTATTACACTCATGTACTAATAAACTAAAATTAAAAAAAAAAAAAAACACTATACTTTATCCTGGGCATGGCAGTGCATAGCTGCAATCTCAGCTACTTTGGAGGCTGAAATAGGGTTGCAATATTTAAACCACTCTGGGAAATTTAGCAGGACTCTTTCTCAAAATAATTCTTTTTTAAAAGTTAAAAGCTTGCATATGTAGCTTTGTGATATAGTGCCTCTGGTGTTCAATTTCGTCCCCCAACCCAGTACCACCAAAAACTTAAGCAAAACAAAACTTATAGTACTGTCCACATATCATATTACAAAAGGTAATCATATATATTTGTGTAACTATTTGAATTTTTAAATGTACTTCTTCTTGAGGAATACAAAGGAAATTTGAATGCAATGATCTATAAGACAGTGACTTAATCTGGTGATTTATTCAGTGCTTATTTGCTTTTCAGATAAAAATTCATTAATTCAATATAATTTGAGTTATATTAATATAGGCTTGACCAAAAAAAAAAATACTTCCTGAAAGACTCATAAAAGAGCAAGGCTAGTCACATAGTCTTCAAGCTACCTGCACTAAACAGATATTGTAGGGTAGGGGGGAACTGAAGTTACATTGTCATATCTCCCACCCATAACAGATTTTTACGCATTGTAAAGGAGATCCTCAGCCAGTTGGAAATCATTGCTTTGCTGAACCAATTAGGATTGCAGGGTACACTGAACGTTATGTTGGTTGTGCTGTTAATAGGTATAAAGATACACACGTCTGGCTCAATAACCATTCAATTAATGTCTAGTTTAAATTTTATTTCGGTATCACCATTATGAAGGAGAAAATGACCCATAGGACATGGCCACTGAGAAAAGTGAAACTTGCTAATAAGCGTGCAGGCCCCATTCTATGTGCTTCTGCTCATAACGTGTACTGCACTGAGTTTGCACAGCCAGGTCAACAGAATATCAATAGGGTAGTTTTGAATGGAATCAAATTGGCATTCAAAGCATGAGAGTAGGGACAAAATCACACTGTCATTTTCACTTATGGATGGAGGGAGACAACAAACCATTAACCATGCTCTGCATTGAGGCTCTTGAAACAGAAATATTGAAGGTGCTCAAGCACCACAGTGTCAGTACTTTCACATAAATATCCTTCAAAGATGTGTTATGCACCACCCCCTTTCCCAACTCTGCCATGGGTTATGAGTGATGTGGTTATCAGCAAAGTACTGAGATGATGATTTTCATTTTTCCCTCTTTGACAAAGCCATAGTAGTGAAAACTGGCCCTGTTTGTGGTTTCCTTATCTACAACTCCCCCTTTTGTATTGGCTCTGCAATATTCCAAAAGTTAAAATGTTGGAGAAGGACTACCAAGAAAAATGAATCAAGGAGTCTTAAAAGGAACTCAGATTTTAAGAACTTTTTTAGGGCAGTTTGATGGCAAACTGGCCTAGTGACGGGCATAAAGCAGCATTTTTCTGAGATTCAAATTACAGATAACAAAAGTCTGCAAAGCATTACAGAAAAGGAAATTCTATACAGAGGTTGAGTGACCAAACTGTGTAGAAATCTAATAGATGTTCTATTTATTCATTCATTTGTCCACTCATTCACTTTTTGCTCATTCATTCTTTCTGGTAAGGAAAATTATCCTAAAGATGAACATAAATAATTCATCCGACCTTAGTGAGAGAAAGACGGAAGGAAAAGGCTATGATTATATTACTTCATTGATCAGAAGAGAGAGCGAGAGTTGAACCAACATGAAGTTGGTGATATTTGAGCTGTGTTGTCAAAGTGGGGTTTCAATCTGCCAGGGAATAGAACAGAAAAGGCCAGAGCCAGAAGAACAACTGAGCAAGAAGAGGAAGGGATTGAGTGCCCAGAGCCCAAGGACACTCATTTGATCCGGGGTGTGTGGTGTCATTTTGAAGTTCAGCAAAAATAAGGAAAGGACAAATCCCAAGGGTCTTTTGCCACATTAAGGATTGTGTATTCTTTCCTCTAAAATAGTTATTTCCAATTCTGACTGCAAGTCACCCATGGGGAGTTTTTGAAGTACACTTATTGAGGTTGAAATTTTCACTGCTATCCAGGGACTGCTGGGACTGAGTGCCACACTACAATGTTTATGTTGAAGATGTTTAAGTAGGGAAATGTCAAGGTCAGTTACATGTTTTACCAAGACAAGCCCTGCCGATTTGTACAGAGTTGATGGAGAGAGATAAAACCAGACAGACTATTAAAACAGTGATTTTCAAACTGTGGTTCATCAGAACTATAGTTTTATGGAGTTTTCACATGAGTTAAAAAATTTTGTTTTCAATTTGCTTTTTAAGGTATTTGTTTAATTACCTTTAAAAAGAATAACTGACAGAAAAGCAAATGATGTAGATCAAATTTTAACACATTGCCAATGGCTGAATTTATATTTTCAATTTAATTCAATGATGATTCATCAAAGGCTTTTATTGTTGATTCAGGCAAGCTATTAAAAACAAGGAAAAAGTGTCACTAGAGCATACAACAATTTTTTACAACCAAATCAGGTGACACATTGGATGCTGAGGACAAATGGCAACCTGCAAACACAGATTCAAAATATTTTGCATTCTTCAAACTAACTTTTCTCATACATTGACCTCTTATCCGGTGCATTTGCTTTTTAAAAATTGCAAAATACACATAAAACTTACTATCTTAATCATTTTTAAGTCTAAGGTTCAGTAGCATTAAGAATATTCGCACTGGTGTGCAACAACTCTCTACAACATTTTTATATGGCAAAACTGAAACTCTGTAACCATTAAAGTACAATTCCTCGTTTCCCTCTTCCCCATCCACCCCCTGGCAATCAGCATTCTACCTCTTGTCTACGCCTTTCGCAATGCTAAATACCTCATGTAAGCAGAGTCCTGCAATATTTGTCTTTTTTCCTTTTTAAATAGAAGTTTAATCATTTTAACTAAAAATAACATATATAACATACCCTCATTCTTGGTCATGATTTGCCTATTTATCTATTCCATCTGTGAGTCTGCCTAACCATCCATTCATTTTCTATTAACACATATTAATTATACATAGTAATGGGATTCAGTGTGATACTTTCATACTTGTATCTAGCAAGCACTAATCAAATCCAGCCTCACTTTTTCCACCGTCTTCTAACATACTGCTTTCTCAAACTCTAGTAATCACTATTCTACAGTAATACCTCAGTTCCTGAATGCTTTGTTTGTGAACAGTTCAGTTTAAAAACAGAAGTATTCAGCAAAATTCTGCTTCTGTTCATGAACAACACATAAGACCATAAAGAGGACCGTAATCATCTTCCCCAGAATCACAGAATAAACTAGGTTTGTGAACCGAGGTACCACAGTACTTTTAGGTCAATTTTTAGTTTATTCAAATGAGAGTATTTGTGTTTTTGTGACTGGCTTACTGTACTTAGCATAATGTTTTTAAAGTTCATCAATGTTGTAGGACGTGTCAGAAGTTTCTTGCTTTTTAAGGCTGAATATTTCATTGTTTGTATGTATCATATTTTGTTCATACATTTGTTTTTGGGCAGAGATTTGGGTTGCTTCCATTTCTTTGCTATTGTGAAAAGCATTGCTGTAAACACAAACATACAAATATCTCTGCTTTCCGTTCTTTTGTATCCATGCAGTATACCCCAAAATGGAATTGCTGGATTATATGATAATTCCTTTTTCTTTTCTTTTCTTATTTTATTTTATTTTATTTTATTTGTCATGAATAACAAAAGTTATGATTAACAAATGAAAGTTATGATTTGGGAAGTGTATTCTTAAAATATCTATTTTGCAAAATAGAATTATACATAAAAATTCATTTCACAAAGTGTAGGGAACAATCTACTGCCTTCCAGAGAAAGGAAGAAGGAATAGAGAGAGACTTCAGGACACACAGAAACCAAGGGCAAAGCATCAGGAAGGGGAAGCAGGGGATTTCTTTCAGGTCTGGGGGATTCTCTCTCTCCTTGAATCACCACTGTGGCTTTTTCTTTTCTTCTTTTCTTTTCTTTTGTTTCTTTTCTTTTTAATTTCTATGACCCAGTTCTATGTATGAAAATAACACAAAACCCTTTGGATAGCATGATCTTGGAGTTGATGGATGCTCCTGTCCACAGTTAACTCAAAGGGAAAGCTGTATAAGTATTACAGAAAAATTAAGAATTATTTTCCTAGCCTCATCTCAGAAAGGGTCTCTGTTTTTAACTCACAGACAGAGTAAAAAAAAGTGATAAATAAGTCATTCATTCTATTTCACTTGAGGCCTAATTTTCTGTTTTAGTCCAAAAGTTACAGCACCACCAATAAATTCTGTATTGTACTTCGAAAAAAGCAAGTTACTTAAGTTTTGCCTATCAGTAGAGAGGGCTCCTTTCTAAAGCTGAAAGCTGATGGTAGCACTCTAAAGCAATTAGTTAGGTCCACAAAATAACAAAGGAAACAAAAGAAAAGCCATTATGCAAATACCTGGCCAGTAATTGTCCACTCACCCGGAGGAACTTTCACAAAGAAGAAGTGAGCAGTTGACTTGAGTTCTCTGCCAGACTAAATTATTAAATCTCTCTGTATTCATAAAAGGTTTCTATACGATTTTTCCTTGACAGGCCTACTGACTTTCTTGATGTGGTAGAGGGAGGCATAAGAAGGATGGATTGAGGATAACTCGCTGCGGGGCCAAGGCTTAGACCATAGTGAGTGCTGTGAGACACTTAGGATGAGTCCTACTATAGCTCTGGGTATTGCAGACCCAAGGGATGAGGAAGAGTTCTCTAGGTGAAGAGGAAGAGTGGGAACAGCATGGACAGGGCCCTTGTGACAGCAGGAACGATGTGCTTGGCACAGGGCCATTGTCAAGTAGCACAAACATGCAATGAGTGAAGTGGAGGTTGGCAAGGTTTTCACATGTTATTGAGCACTGATGCCACCTAGAAGGTGAGTTGAACCAGACAGCTGGAGTAACACCAAGAGTTTCTGTTTCTGAACCCCTGAAGAATGAGCATTTTGAAGAAGCTCCTAGATAATACTGATAAAGCTGGCCTGGGGAGCACATATATAGAATTATCAATAAAGAGAGTGTATTCAGGTTGGGATTGGAGGCAAGAAAGGAGCACACCTGCAAAATAATGCTCATTACAGTATGAGATCCTAACAGAGAGATAGGTGTGGTGGCAGACAGTGATCAAGTCCTTAAAACTGACAGTTGCTCATGACTAGTTGGATATAGGAAGGATGGGGTATTTAGAGTGTGGGGTCAGGATTGTGTTACTCACTAAGGCGGGATGGGTGGGCTGATGTATGGCAGAACATATCCATTAATTGGGCCCTAAAAATTTTGCTTAAGAATTTTATAAGTAGAAAATAATAATCAAATTATGTGTTTCAAGTGTATGTATCAAATACACATAACATAAATAATCAAGTGCAAGCTTTTCAAGAGATTAAAGAAATAAAAAAAAATGGACTGAAGACATAGATTAAGGTCTTAGTAAGGTGTAGTGTGAGGACTGCAGTACATTGAGCTCCACAGAGACAGCATCAGGGCAAGTGAGAGCTGGACGGGCACTGGGTGACTGTGCCTCACTGAGAAAAACAAGTAAACATGGGCAAAGGAGAGGCAAAATGTCATCATTTACATTCTTTATGCAAACTTGCAGAAGCACCCGGATGCTTCAGTTAACTTCTCAGAGTTTTCTAAGAAGCGCTCAGAGAGATCAGAGACCACGTCTGCTAAAGAGAAAAGAAAATTAGAAGACATTGCAAAGGTGGATAAGGCTTGTTATGAAAGAGAAATGAAAACTTGTATTTCTCCTAAGGGAGAAACCAAAAAGAAGTTCAAGGGTCCTAATGTGTCCAAGAAGCCTCCTTCGGTCTTCTTATTCTGTTCTGAGTATCATCCAAAAATCAAAGGAGATCATCCTGGCCTCTCCATTGGTGATGTCACAAAAAACTGGGAGAAATGTGGAATGATGCTGCAGCAGATGACAAGCAGCCTTATGAGAAGATGGGGGTTGTAAATTGGCATGGAAATTTAAAGCAGGTTCTTGTTGGTGCACAGTACAAATTAGTTACATATGAGGATGGTAGTTTTTCATTTTCAATTGTCTGTGATGCAGTTTATATGAAATAACTGCTATTGTGTTAAGTGAATACCACTCTGTAACTGCAAAAAAAAAAAGTTGCAGCTGTTTGTTGACATTATGAATGCTTGTAAGTAAATTAAAAAAATTTTATTGAACAACGAAAGTATAGTGTGAGCATAAAGAAAAACAGTGAAGCTGTAGAAATGATGCAGAAATAATTAGTAGATAGAAAGAGAAGCCCTATGTAAAAATTTTGAGGGGAAAAGACAATTTAAGGAACAGACAAAAGAGAAAGTCAAAAAAAAGAAAAAAAAAAGCAGATGTCCTCAAGGCACTCAGAAGTGCCCCAAAACTCCAGAGTAGATGAGAGCATCCCCAGGATGGAATGCCCTACAGCTGCAGAGAGTTCTAACCAGAGAGGTCAGGGCATCCCTTGGCTGCAGACACAGTGTGCTGTGACTTCAGGGAAGGGTGTTTTGGTTGAATGATAAGCAGAGTAACTGGATACAGTACAGTACCAGCATGATGCTGCCATATTCTGAGCAGTGGAAATTCTCTAATTTGGAAACTCTACAGTTCTCTAGTTTAAGCACCTTAATTTTATGTATATGCATATTTGAAAATGTCATCTCTAGGGGAAAGCAGCCAGGAAAGCTAGAGAGTAAAACTGACATTGTACTTGTATTGGCCTAAAAGAAACAGTGCCAGTGACACAGTTCAAAGCCCCAGAACAAGAGTTTTCACTACAAAACCATCCCAAGGCAACTGCAGCAGATTTTTTCAGAGTAGCTCAGCAGGTTATGGCAACATACTCTGCTCATCTCTTTCTCTCAAGAGCATCCTGTTTCTGATCTTTTTTTCCTCTCATCACTTCATCCTCAGCATGTTCTCCTTCCCTGCCCTCCTGACCTCAATAGTCTCAGGCCTCTGGGACTAAGCAAATAGGAGTGGTGTTCCTCCATCAATGTAAGCGCGGGCGTGTGAGGGCGGATTAAATACATGACTGACGTTCAGCTAGAGTGGAGTGTGACAGTAGCAAGGGGACAAGACAGAGGAAGTCAGATGTGATAGAAATAAATTACAAAATTAATTCCAAAATACAAAAGATTGTACCATAAACACTGGTTAACTGAGTAATACTCAATTCAGAAAACATGCTGAAAGAAGCAATTAAAAGTAGTTGAAATTTTAGCCAAGACTGTAAATATTTTGTAGTATACATCCAGCAGCACTTTGAAATGTTTGGAATCCTCTTCAAACCCAAGTTTACCATTTGGTTTAAGCTCAAACATTCAAGTATGATATTACATGTCCTATGGATATTTTAAAAAATGAACTAAGGGAGCCGATGTGGTACATGCCTGTAACACCAGCTACTTGGGATACTGAGGCAGGATGCTCATACGTTCCATCTCAGCTTGTGCAATTTAGTAAGACCCTGTCTCCAAATAAAAATTTTGAAAAGATTGGAGTGTGGCTCAGTAGTAGGATGCTTGCCTAGCATGTGAGGGCCCCTAGGTTCCAGTTCAAGCTTCATACATGCATGTAAGAAAAATGAACAAAAAAATTGGGAATGACAAGATTTGATTTTTAAAATAACAGAAATTCAGAAATCTCATTTTAATTTTTATCTTTCAGCATTTCCAAATCATTCATCTTATCTATTAGTGACTACCAATACTGATTTTGAAGTTGCTTGCTATATAGAAAACCCAGAATCCTGTTGCTAGCTAACTTATTCGAAACAAAGTTAATCATTTAATCTATTGGTTTCCTAATAAGTAAGATTACTCCATTTGATTAAATAATCTATAAATTCCTGGCTAGTTTAACAATTTCATAAACATTATACGTTGTACTGATAACTGCGATACAATAGTTTATGGCTTGCAGAACCATAAAACCGAAGAAAGCTTAGCTATTATCAAATTAAACATATGATAAAAAGAGGTCTCAAAAGATTTAATGCCTTCTCTAAAGTTAGGTAGATTTTTTTAGGGCTTGTTATAAACCGAATGCTCCCCTGAAATTTGTTTTAGTGATTAGGTCATGGGAATCAGTTCCCTTATAAAAGGAGACTGAAGGGCTCCATGTCCCATTCCCCCGGGTGAGAACAGCTGCCTGTGCACCAGGAAGTGGCTCCTCACCAGACATCAAATCTGACAATGCTTTGTTCAAAGACTTCTGAGACTACTACTGTGGGATATAAACTTCTATTGTGCATAAACCGCCCAATCTAAGGTAGCTTATCATACCAGCCACAACAGACTAAGATAGTACCAGATCCAAAATCATATTTAAAGTCAGAGCTCTTCCTACTACAGTATGTGCCTGTTATGGAGAAAGGAAGACAACACTAAAGATCAAGCACGGAAACTTTGTGTGAGTCAGATGTGTGGAAATACTGAAATGCAAATAGATGGGAACCCTAAGACTTTTAAATGTATGAAATGCTAAGTTAATAATAAATGAAGAAATCAAAAGACAAAAAGGATGCAGGTATATTATTGCCCCCACTGAAAAATTATCGTTTTTACTTTCAGAATGCTTTTAAGCATCTTTAACCTTCTAGTTACAACAGTCTGCTATCTATTGGTTTTTATGGTGTCCACGTGTGAGAACCACAGTTAGAATCATATTTTCTCAGTCTTGGGCATGGAGTATTCTATTTTACCTGAGAATTTATACATAATCTGCCAAAGAGTGAATAAAACAAATGTGATTATCACTTCTTTCAACACTAGTCTGCCAGAGTCCATGAAGGAAATGTGTGTATGTGCATACCCACACCCATTCACTAATTCATGTTTTGGGCTTCTAACTGGTTTATCATAAATAATGAAAATGAAGCCGCAAGAAGCAACCATAATCCCTCGTCAAAATAGTAACAATGTAACATGAGCAATCTCCTCCTATTTTGTAGGTAGCTCTTAAAAACTGGATTTTCTTCAAAAAGAGGTAAGGAAAAGAGCAAATCAACATGCATGGAATTCGTGTTCTTATTCAGCTAAGAAAGATGACTTTTCTGTGGTAGTGCTAGGGTTTATTTTTAAATAAAGTCTTATTATTTTGGAGATTTAGAGGTTGCAAATGAGTAGCCGAGCTTAAAAACATGGGTCTATGATACAACTCATTCTACACAAACATGAAAATATACATTGAGTGCAAAGAAAATTATAGATAGTTGAAGGATGGAGAGGCTTAGAAGTAAAGTCAATAAATGAGATAAGAAAATTAAATTCAAACTTCAAAAGGAAAGCAACAGACATTATAAGTGTATAGGGGAAAATTGAACTTCCATGGGATTTTTTTAATCCAAGAAAGAAAGTCAACAGGATGCAAAAGCATTTTATAGTTTTGCCCACAGGCTGGTAAAAACTATTTTTAATCTAAAAAGGCATAAACCTCTCTGTTTTCTCATCAAAGCTTTCCTAAAATAGATAGAGGGTAGGTTTTATAATCCCCATTTCATAGATGGAAAAATTGAAAAAGAGAGAAACTTTGATGATATGCCTTTAGATTCATACCAAATCATTTGTGACACTGGAAAATGAAGACTATATATCTTATCTCCCAACCTGTTCTTTCCTCACTAGACCAAGTTAGAATGAATGACCAGAGAAATAATTCCATTTTCTGTTCTGTAGAAATTTTGAGTCTAGGTGGCCATCCCTCTGTTCGCTAGAGAAATTTGTCATTAGAAAGAGAGGAAGAAATCCTTCATTTTTGTTTGTTTATGCCAGTGTTACAGTCTTTAAGGTGATCATGTGTGTGTGTGTGTTTGTGTGTATTTTACTTTTAAAACAACACAAAGAAAAATTCTCAAATTCCTATCACTCAAAATTATTTTTCAAATATGAGAATATTTTCTAATTATATTTGTTAATTTGCTTAAGTCTTTGTATTATACTAAAGAAACAATATTTTTAATATAATGTATTGAAAATATGAAGTTGAAAGTTTTTAAATTACCCTCAGGAAAACTCAGTAATCATCCCAGACATGAAGAAAACATAATTCCTGATATGTTTCAATACATCTATGACTACAGAAAAGAAGATGTGCAGTAGACACATAGATTTTTGATAAAATTCTAATCACTTTATGATAGTACTTTAAAGTAAAATGGTGAATTTGATTTTATTTCCTATACATTGTATAGAAACAAAAATAAAGTTCCGGTGTAGTGACACATACCTATAAACCCAGCACTCTGGGAAGCTATGACAGGTAAACCAAGTTTTGAACCCAGTTTAAGCAACATTAATACTCAGAGTAATCTTGTTTTAAAAAGCAAAAAGAGCAAGGGGTATAGTCCAGTGGAAAGGCCTTGGGATCAATCCTCAGTAGCACAAAAACTAAACAAAATTAAACTAAAATTGGATAAGAATCAATATTAAACTTTGGCGTAGCCAGGGACTTAGCTCAGTGGCTTAAGCGCCTGCCTGGCAGGCATGAGGTTGTGAGTTCGATACCCAGTACCAAGTAAATAAATAAATAAATAAACAAACTTTGATGTACAAGTTCAAATTCTTACTTTTCCACACTATTTTCAAATATTGGTCTGAGGGTTGCAGCTTTGTGGTAGACCATTTCTCTAGCTTGTGTGAAGCACTGGGTTTGATACCCCACACTGAAACCATAACTTTTTTATGCATTTTAGTAGAGTTTTTCATCTAGTTATTGTCTTCAGCAGGAGTAGCATTCTCATAATATTGTACTGCTTTACTTAGGGTTTACCATGTGCCAGCTACCTTGCCAACATTTTCTTTACATGAATCATTTTATTTTATCCTCACAACCCAACTGACCACAGCACCTGTGTGATGAATTATCAGCCCTTAATGCTTGTTTGATCTCCTCCTGTTTCAAGATAAAGAAAAACCAAATGCACACCTAATAAATAGGACAGGGCCTGGGACTCTCACTCTGGTATCCAAAGAACAAGAATGGGGACTGTGGAGATTTTCTTTCATTTTCTTTATGCCTCCTTCTCACTTACAACTCTAAGTGAAAAACAGGGAGATTAAGAGAAGTAATCTATCAGAAATCTACTTTTTAAAATGAAAGCTACCAAAAGAAAAATCTGGGAAAAGTTTGGAAAAACTCAATATCCCTTCCATTTATATCCTAGTCTTCCTATGTTTTAATAACCATTTCTTGTTCTCTTCTGAATTTAGTCTTAGATAGAAGAGAGGCAATGGGCATTGAAGAAAAAAAATCAAATAGGGTTGTCTCAAAGGGAAGGAAAATACTTTTCATCATGTACGCTCTATGTACAGTTTGGAAAAACTCAATATCCCTTCCATTTATATCCTAGTCTTCCTATGTTTTAATAACCATTTCTTGTTCTCTTCTGAATTTAGTCTTAGATAGAAGAGAGGCAATGGGCATTGAAGAAAAAAAATCAAATAGGGTTGTCTCAAAGGGAAGGAAAATACTTTTCATCATGTACGCTCTATGTACCAAGTTCTAGCACCCATATCTACTTTAGTCCTGATGACAAAATAAAACTTATTTTCCCAATGTAAGAATAAGAAACTAGGACCTGGGAGGCAGATGACCTGTCCAGGAATACACAACCAGTAGTGGATCCAAAATTTCGTGATCTGAAAAAATTTCTCTAATATTAGAGTGAAGAAAATACAGTCATCATGAAATCATTCATCTTACACTTGGGCAGCCAGGTTTCACACACAGTTTGTTTGGGGACACAGAGTAAAGCATTGCATGGCCCCTGACTTTGGAGATTTGCAGTCTAGAGAGGGAAGGAAAGTGAAGCTAAAGGGCCACATATGCAGCTTTGACAGATGCAGAAGGAACTGCAGATGACATGATACTGTACATAGAAGATCCAAAGAATTCCAGCAAAAAACTCTTAGAATTAATAACCAACTTCAGCAATGTAGCAGGATGCAAGGTTAACAAGAATCTCAACTGCACAAGGAATAACAGCAAGAATCAACAAACGAAATTGTGTCAAATTAAAAAGCTTATGCACAACAAAGGAATTAATTAGCAAATAGAAAAGACGGTCTACCGTATGGGAAAAATTTTGCCAGCTACTCCTCAGACAGGGGATTAATGTCTTCTAGAATAGATAAAGAACTCAAAAAACATAGATCACCTAAAATAAAAGACCCAATCAAGAAATGGATAAGTAAAGTGAACACACAATTCTCGGAAGAAATGGAAATGATCAGCAAACATTTTTTAAAAATGTGTGGTATCTCTGTCCACTAAAGAAATGCAAATTAAAGCAATGCAATGATTCCCTCTTATGCCAGAAAGAATGGCAATCATCAAGAATTCAAAGAAAGACAAATTCTGGGGTGTCTGCAGTGATAAAAGAACCCTCCTACATTTTTGTTGGGAATATAAAGTAGTACAATGACTATGGGAATCACTATGGAGATTTCTCAAAAAATTGAAATTACAAATTCCATATGACCCAGCTATTCCTCTTCCATGTATTTTCCCTAAATATTTAAAGACATCAAACCACAGTGATGCACTCATATGAATATTTATAGTAGCACAATTTATAATAGCTGAATCCTGGAAGCAACCTGTATGCCCATCAACAAACAAATGGATAAAGAAAATGTGGTATCTGTATACAATGGAATACTACTGAGATATAAAAAAGGATAAATTCAAGACATTTGTAGGAAAATGAATGCACTTGGAAAATATAATGTGTCTTTCATTTGAGTAAAGTAGAAACAAAGAACATAATAATGGAGAGATAGAAGGAAATAAGGGAATAGCTTTTTTGCAAATGGGAAGGAAACCAAGAGCAATGGGAAAAGGGGAAGAGAAGGGATAATAAGAACTAAGATATGCCGCAGGCAGAAACCCAATAACCTTATCAAATGTGAACATTATGCATATGCCATAAGTATGAGTTAATAATAATAACAGGGAAAGAGAGTTTAGAGGCCGAGGGGGGAGGGGTGTGGAAAGGGTAAGGAATTATAAAAAAGAACTGTATTATGTACATGCACCCCCTCTCCAAGATGAATGTAAACTTCATGTATTACTGTGAACATGCACTAATAAAATAAAATAATAAAACATAACCAAAAGAACTGAAAGCAGGTGCTAACACAAACAAAAAGACCTCCTCTAAGTTGCTTAATACACAATTTATTAGAGGATGGAAAAACCAGTCTCAAAGTACTCCCACTTGCAACAATTAAACTAGAAAATCTAAGGCCAGTCCATAGTTATACAAAGAAATAAGGGAAACAACTTTCGCCTGAGAGTAGAAGAGGCATGGGGAACTTTATGAGATGAGAAAAGAAGTAATGATCATCATTTACTGACCATCTGCCACATACTTGTTACTGTTATAAGTGCTTTCATATGTGCCACATTAGTCTTCACAACAAAGCTCTCAGTGACTCATTTTATAGATAGGGAAACTGAAGTTCTTATAGGGGAATGACTGTATTTTATAGTATGTCCCTGTACTTGAATTCTACACAGTCCTTAAAATAATGTTTTTGAAGATTTTGTTTTTGTTTTTTGTGGCACTGGGGATTGAACTCACAACCTCGCACCTGCCAGGCAGGCATTTAAACCACTGAGCCAAACTCCTGGCCCTAGTTTTTTGAGACAGGGTTGCACTATGTAGTTCAGACCAGCCTTGTGTTCATGTTGTAGCCCAAGCCGGCCTCGAACTCACAGCGCTTCTCCTACCTCAGCCTCCCGAGTGCTGGGATTAAAGGCGTGCACCGCCACAGCTGGCTTTTTGAAGACTTTTTAATGGGCATGATATTATAATGAAAGTGTGTAAGAATTAAGCTTTCAACTTCCATATCTACAACTAGGAAAAATATATCAAATTCTAGAGGTAGAATTAGGGATGATTTTTATATTCGTTTATGTACAGTTTATTTAAACTTAAGAAAATTAAATTTTATTTTATTTCAGAGAAAACATTATGTACAGAAAAGATATCTTTGTCTATTAAGGATGCTGTAACAAAATGCAACGAACTGGGTGGCAAATAAGCAAAAGAAATTTATTTCTCACAGTTCAGGATTTGGGAAAGTCTAACACCAACGAGTTGGCAGACTCAGTGTCTAGGGAGGAGGGCCTGCTTCCTTGTTCATGGATGATGGATTCTTACTGTTTCCTTACAAGTAGGAGTGATCTGCTTTCCTAAGGTCTCTTTGATAAAGGCACTAATTCCAATTACGAGATCTCTATTCTCATGACCTCAAATCCTCCTAACACTATCCACTTGCAGGTTAAAATTTCAATATGTGAACTTTTTTTTTTTTTTTTTTTTTTTTTTTGCGGCACCGGGGATTGAACTCACAGCCTCACGCCTGCCAGGGCAGGCGCTTAAGCCACTGAGCCAAACTCCCAGCCCTGGTTTTTTGAGGCAGGGTCGCACTGTGTAGCTCAGGCCAGCCTTGCGCTCGCGTTGTAGCCCAAACTCACAACGCTCTGCCTACCTTCGCCTCCCGAGTGCTGGGATTAAAGGGGTGCGCCCCCACGCCCGGCTTCAATATGTGAATTTTGCAGACACTAACATTCGTATCATTCCAGAAGATAACAACATAATACAGAATTTCAAGGACAAGGGACAAAACATCTAGTAAAAAAAAAAAAAAAAAGAATAACATTTGATACAAACCTTAAAAGATAGATCATAGTTGCACATGCCATGACTAGATACAAAGAGGCAAGAAAGA
Source organism: Dasyprocta punctata (assembly GCA_004363535.1). Taxonomy (NCBI): domain Eukaryota; kingdom Metazoa; phylum Chordata; class Mammalia; order Rodentia; family Dasyproctidae; genus Dasyprocta; species Dasyprocta punctata. Next base: position 21,542 of record RJWM01006826.1, on the reverse strand, counting down.
TCCATTCCAGGCAGAGAAGGGCAGAGTAAGATTGATAAAAGTTTGGGGGCACAATAAAGGAAGCAAAGAAAAGACCTACAGCAGATGAAAGCCAGATTGGAAATGTCCATATATGTCTTAAAATCTCAGAGTTTATCTTAGAATCAACAGTAAACTTTTGAAAGTTTTAGGTGGGGTAGTGCCATGGTCAAAGAAATGCTTCAGGATATTAATCTGCCAGGAGTACGTACAATGAATGAAAGATGAAAGAGAGTAAAGACAGAAAGAGTAATTACAAAATCATTAAGTGAATGAGCCCTACTGAAAAAGGCTTGAACTGATATGCTGGCCGTGGCAATGACAAGGGAAGATCACACCATGGACGCTCTCCTCCCTACTTCTCCAACCCAGCTGTATTCCTACTCATCTGGCTCCATTCATTTCAGCTACACAGGCTTGCCCTGCTCCTGGAACAAACCAATCACATCTCTGCTCGGGATCCTTCCACCTTCCACACCCTGCACCCTCCTACCCTCATGTTGGTTCATTATTTCATTCTTAGGGTCTCATTTTAAATACTTCTTCCAGAAATGCTTTCCTGCATAAGCCAGTTGATTAGGTCTTCTTGTTTTACTCCCTTGTAGTACCCTGAACTTTTCCTCATTCCACTTACCATAATCAATAGCTAATAACTAATGCTTCCTGGGCTTATCAGTTATTTTATAAGTGTTATTTCATTTTATTCTTAAAATAGACCCATAAAGTATGTACTACTATTACTATTCTGACTTACCCAGACACACTAGTGCACATAAGGGAGGAAATTTAGTATAATAACTGTTAGCAGGAGCATAAATCTAGAGACAAAAGATTAAATACTGTTGCTGTTGCCCCCTTGCCACTTACTAGCTGTGAGATCCCTAGGGAGAAGCCATTTAATCATTCTGAATCTCAGTTTTCTCATCTGTAAAATGGGTTGATATTACTGCCTCTCTCACATGAAAAAGACTGATACAGAGTAAGTGTAATGTATTTGACAATGTGATAATTTGTTAGAAACCTACTTTCCCATCCATTCTGTGAAAGCACATAGTCTGTCCATAAAAAGTGGACTGTTTTGGCCATCATATCACCATATCATCATCATCACCATCATCATCATCATCTAGCATTGTGCCTGCACAGAGTGGGGACTTGCTAAATATTCTACTGAATGAATACACAAAAGAACAGTTGAGTGCACTAACCTTACTATCTCATACAGTCACATACACAGAATACTTCAAAATTTATAGTGTCTATTTCATCATTTTATTTAATTCTAATTATACACTCAATGTAGGGAAAGAAGTAATATCTCAATTTTTCCTTTGACAATGCAGTCTCTAAAAAATCACTTACTTAAGCTCACATAGCTAAAAAATGATAGAGACTAACAAGAACCTCTTAGACTGTCTGAAGATGGAGACACCCTAAAGATAACTTAGGTGACAATCACCACAGGCAGGGCTGAACCAGTCACCATTCATTATCCTCTCCAGAGTTGACTTAAATCTGAGCCCTGATCTTGCTGTGGATGGTGGAAAGTTCTCTGACTGCTGCTTCAGCTAGCTCAGTGGCTTTCCATACAGCACTGACTGGTCCCTCCTATTCCAGGCACCCGCTATACACCTCACTGCCCCACTCCAAATCTGTGTACAGCCTCACTAACAACTTACAGACCCCACTGCTCACTCCAAATCATAGTACAGCCTCACTAAATAAGCCTGACACCAACCTAGAGTACTTTCATTGGCCCATCACAAGTGATTTCTTCTTGGTTGGATATGAAAAGAAAGAGATTAAATCAAGTCACTAACTTTCAAGCCTGGTTTGCCAGGAGAATGACACAAATACAAATTAGCCAATATGGGAAGAGTTTGAGGGAACATAGAATTAGTTCAATGTTAGACATGTCAAGTTCAAGGTGCCAGTGAGATCCCTAAGTGAGCAGCAAATGGAAATGCGACTCACATTTAGGAAAAAGGAAAAGGCCAAAATAGAACTGAGGGAGTCAGGTTTGCAAAATGAACAGCCAAAGATTAAGAATTCAAATCTTGCAAGATATCATTTAGGGAGAACTTTTCAAGTGTTTGTTGGTGTGCTGGCATCCCCAAAAGAGCAATGGGGTGTGTCCAGATGCCTCAGCCTGAGGCATCAGACCCGTCTTCAAACAGTACGGAGTCACACTTATCAGATTTATGTTGAATCCCAGAGGCTGTTTGATTAAAAATTTTTGCTGCTAATAGAAATATTTAAAGCACTAGTTTAATATATTCCCTCTCTCTGTTTCTCTCTCCCGCCCTTCTTCCCTCCCTCCTAACACCACAGCCCCTTACAGCATCTCTCTGCCACCACACAAGTATATGATAGGGAGAAACCATTGATCAGTATTTAAATTCTGATAAGTGAGCAAGAACTTAGCCCACTCTAACTGAATGATATTCAGTGTGTGGTAGACTCGTGCATGATTTAAAAAATATTTTGATTCTAGAGTAGTTTCAGTTCAGTGGTTCAGTTACAAATGCAACTAGTTCACTAGGGTTTAATGAATTTTTTTTTAATTTCTCAGTTCAGTAGAGAATAAAAACAATAACATTCAGCAAATATATTTAATACAGTCCAGGTTTTTGTTCTTCATTTGATTCTACACCCCATCAATTTCTCCAGCTGATGCTGGTGTACTGTATTCTAGGTCTCAATCTAAAAAGCATCGGAACCATCCTTGATATGGATTAAGCCCCAGCTAGCCCTTTCCTTGTGTAGTGGGTGAAGCTCGGGTGCAATCTCATAGGGAAAACACCTGCCCAAGAGTTGTTGCAGAGAAGGCGCCAATCAGAGGATACCTTAAAAACAACAGTGCCACAGGGATGAGAAATTACCTCAGACACAGCTGCCTCTGACAGCACCTCGAGTTTCATGCAGATTATCACCTCCCTAGTGTTTACTTCTGGACCCAATTCCCACAGCCGTGAGCTACACACGGCCCCAAATGCCTGGGAGACTTGAGCAATGTCAGGGCAAATGTAAACTGCCAGTAGTAATCACATGAGGCAGATCCTAGCCTTCCTTTAGTGGAGCCTCCAAAAACTAAAAAGGGAAGGCACAGAGAGAAAAAAAAAAGAAGGAAAGAGGAAGGAAGAGAAGAGGAGAGGAAAGGAGAGGAGAGGAGAGGAGAGGAGAGGAGAGGAGAGGAGAGGAGAGGAGAGGAGAGGAGTGGAGTGGAGAGAAGGGGAGGGGAGGGGAGGGGAGAAAAAGAAAAACAAAAACAAAAACAAAAGAAACCCGTGAACAAGTCAATTTCTTAAAAAATATTTCTCTATGCATAATCCCATAGTCTCAGTTGCTAAGACAGGAAGATCTCAAGTTTGAACCCAACTTGGAGAATTTACTAACTTAACAAGACCCTGCCTCAAAATAAAAAATAAAAATGGGTTAATGTTGTAGTGCAACGTGAAGGCCCTGGGTATAAACCCCAATACTGCAAGGAAAAAATGTTTAGTATTATCTTGGATTTTTGGAAATATACAAATGTAGTTTGTTTTTTGTTTGTTTGTTTGTTTGCTTGCTTTTTTGCAGTTACAAAATGTGCCTAAGATAATCGTTGAATTCCCTGTGGAAAATGTGTAATGTTACATAGAGTAAAGTTTCTCCATTTCAAATCTACTATTCAAACAGTATATTATTTATCAAGCGTGATCCATTTGACCTTTATGCTAGTAATTTCCATTACATCTTAAATGTGGGGTTCTTTGAAGGATTCAAGAGATTCCATTTTTTAATCCTCAGAAATAAATCTGTTTGGAAGATAATGAACAGTAGTTGTCACAAAGGAAGTGATGAATCATTCCATGATCTAGAACAGTGTGAAATTGGGAAGGAGAAAAAGGCTTGAAGTTAGACACCCTGGGTTCAAATTCCAACATTTTATCTACCTTGTAGGTAGATTTGGGCGAGTCACTTCACACTGTGAGCTTCTTTCCTTCTCTGTAAAGTAGACTTTCATGAAAACCAGAAGTGGTATTGTGCCCCCAGACCTGGCACAGAGAATATGATCAATACACATTTTCTCACTTTTTCTGCCCTTCTCGCATAAATCAGGGACCATCTGTTTATGTCTCCCCAAATGTATCAACTGCTAAAGAGAAATCCTTAATATGACCTAGCCTACAAAATCAGATTAGATCCTGCCACAAGTATTAGTTTTCTGTGGACATTCCTCCATCTCATTTATCAGACCATGAAATAGATCCAGGAAAAAAATGATTTTTTAATAAAGAAACTAAGAAAGGCAACTATCTTGATGGGTGCCCCGTTCAGAGATGGTTTTAGAACACTCCTGGTGTCTGCATTCATCTTAGCTTACCACTGAGGAAAGTGAAAAATAAAGAAAAATTCTTCTGTAAATTTCCGTACCTGGAAATTTATTCTCGGCCAATATAAAAGAACTTGCAAATAACCAAAGGAGACCTAGGATCAGAGCACCTTGAGTTTAAACACTAGTTCTGCTGAGAAAGTTATTTGTTTTTGAGTGTTGACCTCTCATCTGTAAAGTAAAAATTATGACAAAGTCTTCCTCATAGGGTAGTGGGGAAAATTAAATAAAATAATATAAACAAGTGCCATGGAACATGATAATCATCCAACAAGTGATCATTATTAATTACTATAGCCACAGTACCTCACAATCATCAGCGACAAAACCCAAGATTATGAAAGCAATATCTGAGAGCAAATGTCTATGATGCCTTTGTACAATTATCAAGCATAATTAATGCTATTTTATTGAAAGCCTCATGGAGGCTTAAAGGCTTGAGTTGGTTAGATTACTTTCAAACTTTGACATTTATTTCATTTTCTGTCTGTTAAAAGCTGCACTTTCTGAAGCGATCAGGAAAAAAAGTTGAAATTCTTAATATTCATTCATGATAGCCCTTATCTTTCGGTTATATGGTAATAGATTCTCTTAAATCTACAAATACAAAGAAAACACTAAGAATGATTTATACTATATTATTCCATTCCCCCCTTGAAAAGGAAATTGGAAGTCCAATTGTCTGGTTTAGACTACCCATTTAGTAAATTAGTATAATTGTCCTAGGTAGGAGGATATTTTTTGTATCTATTACACAGCCTCATTTCCAGACTGATTTTGAAACTCAAAACCTCTAGTTCTTTTTAAAAAGGGAACTTTCATATTTCTTCTCATAAAGCCATCAGAGAAATAATATCTCATCTTGACTTCTTTCACTTTTGTAATAACATTCTGCATGAAACGTCCCCCAGTGTTCATCGAACTTCTCCACTTTGTTCCTGAAAACTTTTTGTTAATATCTTTCATCATGGTGACCATTTGATTTACACTCACAGGTGGGAAAGGACAGACCTGCAGCTGCTGATTATGATGCTCTGTCGCCACCTGTATTTTATGAGCCATTTCATCCCAGATTATGCTAATCTTGTAACATTGTATTTGAACAAGTTGTTTCCTCTCAAAGACTAAGAATATTATTGAGACAGCAACCAATGTAATCAAATATTCTGTTCTTGCATTTCAGTCACTGATTTTCTAAAGAAGAGCCAAGAATATAAATTTTGATGGAAGGAGAAAAGTGAAACTTAAGCATCAGAAAATGTTTTTTAAAAAGAAAAAAAAAACTATCCATAATTGTGTGGAATTGAATAGTGCGGTCCTTCTGGCTAATGCCAATGAGTACAAACTAACCAATAGTCTAGGTTTAACTAAGAAGATGACTTATCCCTAAATTAATGGTATTTTCCTCCTGTTTTTAACAGTTTTAAAATATACTCATAAGCATAATTCTAATAAGAATGACTTCTGAAAGCTAGGTTATGATGTGTTACACACAACTTTCCTCTGACATTGCCCTTCTGTGTACCAACCTCTCTAAATACTCCTTTCTGAGGCTCTGCTAAGTGCTTGATGCTGCAGAAAGCAGGATTAAACACAGCAAGTCAAGAGCACTTGGCTTTCCTCTATGAATATTAGACTCTATTCCTACTTGATTTTGAAAGTAAATATTTCTTGGCAAGGAACCCTATGAAAGAAAAATAAAGATCCAGGTCTCCACCAACTAAAATGCATTTAACTTATCATTTAACTTTCTATAACACGGAACTGGAAAAAATGTGATCAAAATGCTAGAGAGAATGGACTAGCCAATATCTCTAAGATTAGAGAACAAGCTTTGACAATTGCATGGTAGAAATATTCTCAAGGAATTACAGTCTAAAGCTATAGATAAAATGATGGGAGCTTTTGTAAGTATCCAGTACAGGATATGATTCAAAATGTATCAAAGAATGTATTACAGGAAGATGCAACTGTGTAATACTATGGGAGACACTAGCTTTGGGTTGAGGAACACTATAACTTCCTGGTATTTGGAAAAGAACACATCATTCTAGAAAGAAGAGATAACTAAATGCCTAAATCTTTTATAGTATTCCCATTGGATTTCTCTGGAGAAACATTTTCCAACTGAGTGTGTATTACAACTATTGTATTAGTATCTGAGAAAACATACACTCAAATTTAAATTGCTCATGACCCAAAGTATGGACTACTTTCATTATACGATCTCTGTCTACTTAATAATTTCCCCATACAACTACAGCATGTACTTGTTTAACTGAAGGAAATTTCATTAACTGAAATTAATGTGTATAATGAATATTTTTTATTCAGATTTTTCCTATTCTCCAGTAATTTACATGATTCCTAATCATCAACATTGTATCCCTGAATTCCTTATTTCAGGACCCAATTAGCTTTCCATACCTGCATTCAAGTCGCTTTCTGCATTTTCTTAACCCAGTCATATTGAGTTACTCACTGTTTTCTGTGTATGGTTCTAAGTTTTCCCACATTACATATCTATTCATGCTACTTTCCCTCCATGAATCTGTTTAACATAAATAGTGGGTATTGCGTGTAGGAAAAGCAGAGATGAGCAAAAAAGAGATCTTCAAGAAAAATTAACAGACAGAAGGGCTGATCTCTCCTGAAAAGGGGAGGGGGTGGTAAAGGGCAAATACCTAAATAAAAGTCTAAGGGATGGGTCAAATTCAACAGGACTCAAAGTACCAGGCTTCCCCATAGGGTGACATTTGATCAAAGTGATTCCTTCCTGAGGATAGTCATGGCAGCTTCTGTTCTTTGTAATCATGCTATGAAATCCAGCATAAAGTGAGATCCAGTAGAAAGTGAGATGGCAAAAGAAAGCATGCCATTCTCTCTGTATTTCTCATGTTCTTCACTTTTCTGTCTTTTTCTTCCCATATACAGGGCAGAAGCCCTTCTGTGTAATGGTAGATGCAAATTCCTGTGTGGGAATGAGAGCCTGAGCTTCAAATCTTCTAAGCAAAATCTTCCATTACCTTAGTAGCCTCTGCTCTTAAGATTAGAGTTGCTGGGATACTTCTTAGGCAATTTTCATTCATGACTACCAGTTTCAGAGTTTTAGGAACAAAATTATATTTATTATGAAAAACAATTTGTGTGAAACCCTTTTTTGAGTCATGCTCAGGTTTGTTTAGAAGCAAAAAAACAGTTCAAAAACTTAACTGAACCACACACAATAATAAAGCTCAATATCACAACATTCCTGTATTACAGATGAGCTGTTTCCATTGTCTCCTGCTGGAAGTTTAACTCTGAAAAGGATTCAGATAACTGAACTTTAAGAAAGGCAGAGACAGTTTTCATTCTTCTTAACATGGTTCTTGGAGATGTAAATTACTTTTCACTGGCAACACAACCCTCATGGTCTTCCTACTTCAGATTACTTCTTGTCTGTGACGGGTAAATGTCTCAGTACCTTCTTTTAAAGATACATTCACAATCGTGCTTCCTGCCTAATACAGGCCAAAAAGGGACTGACAGGTTATTAATGCTGTCAGCCATAGCTACACTGAAAGATAGGACTGGGGGACCCAAGCTTTTTACCTAAAAGAACATGAATGCATTTTACTTCATAGGCCACAAGATGAAAAAAACTACCCAGCTTTTGTCCATGCAGCTGACATTTTTTTGATTTATTTTTACTATTCATGGTCAGGCACAAATAGCACACAGTAGACAACAAATAGATAGGTGGATGTAGGAATAGATGAATGGATGGGTGGGTGGACAAAGAGTGAGCCTTTGACTAGAGTCAGTGCAGACAAAGAATAAGCAAGAGAAACTCATGTTTCAGATGTACTATTTGTTGCAAATCAAATTCAAAGGTATAATGAAGGAGAGTCAAAAACTACAACTAAAATTTTATTTACAGGTTTCAACTTACCTTGCCACTTCTTTGGCTAACTAATTTGGATTTTACTGAAAGCTAACTATGCTAATGCAATTTTCAAGTCCATGCAAATGTTGCATGGGGTTGAGCATAATGGACCTTAATGTTAACTCTTATATAAAAAGTTAAAAATAAATTTAAAAAGCAGCAATTCTACACATGGCTTTAGGTCATGCATAGTTTCCAGCTTTCTTAGAAAATGGTTTCAGTTAAAATAAAAATAAGGGCTATTTTAGTTGAATTCACTGCAACAGGTTGACAGGTTTGGATGCAGTTTAATTGAAACCATGAATTAATCCACATCATCTAGGAGGCAAGAGCTCGTTATTCTGATGTTTTCGTTTCTTTCGGAAACAGGAATAGCCTGGTGCCTCAGGAAATATACACATTTCAATAGGCTCAAAATACAGGGCTCTGTCTGATTATTGGGCGTTTCCCTCTGCCTTTCTCTCCATAGCAATGGTAAAACTGTAGCACAAAGAGTGTCTAGATCAAGGTGAAAAGACAACAGACTCAGAATACTCTTAAACCCCTCGGATTAAGCTAGGACCATAGATTGGCCCAATGACGCAAAAGCCAATACAAAATTCCTTCCAAAGCCAAAATGCACAGCTGCCCTCTTTTCTGACATGAAATCTGAGAGGTATGTTTAAGAAAACAAGGCAATTAACAGACTAAGTGTGCCTGTAACAATGCAGGCCTCCATCTGTTTGAACTGATGGACTTGGAAGTTAGAAGGCCTTTTAGATGGGAGGACTTGATCTCCCCAGGTTTGAGATAAACTGGGAAAGATGGAAACAACAGAGATTACAGTGGCAGAGCACAATAAAGAAGACAATTTCTCCTCTCCCTGCCCCACATACAGTGTGTCAAGGGTCCTGGACCATGGCAATCAAGGAAATGTTCTGTTTTGATTTATGATTCTCTGATGTGGGGACATAACATGAGGCAGCACCATGGATGAGGCAGCATTCTCCTGCAGTGGAATGGCTCCAGCAATACCCAGTAGAAAAGGGTTTGACTGAGAAAGTGCTCAACTTCCCTGAGGTTGAGCCAAAACCCATGCCAGGAAAGAATACTTTACCAGTCTGCTTGAACTAGGGACAGTGAAGAACTGGTTCAACTTGGACAAAGACTACTGATTGCTTCTGTCCTCTACCAGTAGGTTGGTGAGGCTGGTGGACACAAAGTAACTTAGACAAGGGCCCAAAAAACATGGAATTCTGACTTGCAATAATTATAATATTCCTTACATAGGTGCACATGCATTGTTATGGCTGGTATCTAGATGTACCCCCAAAGCCTAATGTGGTCATGGATGGGGCTTTACAAGGGTCACTAGATCTAGATTGTGTGATGCTGGGACTAAGAGTGTGTGATTACTAAATTAGTCCAGCAACTGGTTTGGCATAGTTCTGGGAGTGGATAATGGCAAGGCCCTCTCTGAGTGCGAGTGCTACTCATCCTAATAGTGGGTAGCCTAGACAGAATTTAAGAGACAGAAAGTGGGTTGCTTTAATTTGCTTGCTACTTGCTACCTTGCTGCTTTGCTGCTTTGCTGTTCTGCTGCCTTCTTCCTTTCATGAACTGTTTCTCTTCTGCAATGCTCCTCTGCCATACCACCCTGGCTTGGAACCAGTCAGCTATGGACTGGAACCTCTACAAACTGTGAGCCAAAATGAACCTTTCCTCCTTTAGCTTTGGATGTCAGGCATTTTGTCTCTGCAATGAGAAAAGTAAGTAAGACATGAATACACAATGTACAAAAACACAACTTTCTTGCAATGAGCTCAGTTTTCATGCCAAGCAGAATAAAAAATGAGACAATTTTAAATAGAGCTGCAGTAGAATAACTCTGAAAGGCTCCACTTGGGACTGCTATAAATTAGCATAATTAAGACTTGGCATCTTGCAGTGCTGTCCATACCAGTGTCTCATAGCTTGCTATACACCTCTGCCCGATTTTCATGTCATAGTTCTGCTTCATCTAGGTTGCATGAGCAAGTCAAAGAGCTGAACAGATGTACAATCAGATATAAATCCTGTGTATCTTTTACACACCAGTCTCTCACCCTTTAGACTATCTTGTCACATTTAAAAATTTATATTTGGTCATAAAATTATCTCTTAGATGATTGTCATTATAAATATCCCTGCCTGATAAATGATAAATAGCTGTAATTATACAAATTAGATACTTTGATTATTGCTCACTACCTACCAATTCATGGTCACTAGTGTGTTATGTAATAACACAATTGTTATTAATGAAAACCTAGGGTTTTGGAATTTCATTAACAACACAGATAGATACAAAAGGAATAGTCTACCTTCATAGATCATGCTGTGTATGTTTTGTTCATTGTTACCAAACTAAATTTATTTTAAAATTGGATTTAATAAGTATTCATGGTTTGAGTCCTTGATATGGTTGGAATCTGTGGCTCAGCTATAACAATAAACCAGTGTTTTCTTTTCTTTTTCCAGGCTTTCTAACAGCAACCCAGGCAGTCACAGAAAATTCATTCTCACACAAGCATTTCTTTGGTTTAGATTCATTATGTTTTTCAGACATATCATTAAAGAATGCAAATGCAAAGATGTAAGTTCTAAATCATTGCACTACAATGTCAGTGAATATTGGGGACTTTAAAAATATGTACTGAGAAAGAAAGTACACTCCCCCAACTTCTTAGTACCTTGAAGTTTCTAGTGTTCTGTCCACCTTCCTGTGGAACATAGAAACAAAACTAACCTCATGATTTGATCCAGTAATTTGAGGCCTCTTTTCAAGTACTGTCTTTCTCTATTATTGGGGTCTCTTTGGAACATTACTATTTTTATTTTCTTAAGAGGTTTCTTGTACCTCAGAGGTGGACGGAAATATTTTATGACACAGGACTCTCGGACAAAAGTATCCTGTGACACAGAGGAACTTGGATTCTGGTAGAAGAGAAGTGAGCAGAATCTTCATCAGTATCTGATAAGGTTTAAAGGCTAATAATTACATTGATCTTTGGTTTCCTCATCTGTAAGGTGGAATGAGACCATGAGAAAATTTCTGAGGACCCAAACCTATTATTCCAATTCTGTGGTTTGGTGTGTGTAAATTATCTAACATAAGGAAAATATAGGTCATGCATGGAGAGATGATTCATGAAGAAATCAGTAACAAACCCACAAGGTGAAGCTGGGGACACCAACCAGAAATAAAGAGAGTAGAAAAAAATAAAAAACCCAGGGCTCATAATGAAGCTTATGATGGCTATTTTCTATCTCTGATACGCTGTTACCCATTTTCAACATCTTACTGGCCATGTCTTTACTTGGAAGTTCTATAAGGCAATCTTCAAATTTATTAAGTCCCATAATAATCGCATTATTTCTGTCAATTCTACCTCATCTGTTTCTGTCTCTATTGAGGGCTCTCAGCACCCTCTTGGCCATGCAGCCTTTAAATTTATTACATTCCTACTTGTTCCTAAAAACTCATCAAGTAGGGCTCAATTCTGCTGATCCTGCTTCAATGATTTATTGCCAAAGGTGCTCTTCTCCATCAGCACCTTAGTTCAGACCTTATTGTGAATTTCCACAATGCCTAATTCACCTCCTCACCTCTCTCTTTCTGTCTCTGTCTTCCTGGCCATTCTGTAAATAGACACCAGAGTCGTTTCCCAAAGGGCAGATCAGAGTCTGTTATGCTTAAATACATTCAATTTTGCCCCCTAACCTGTGTGTAAAATTCAAATTCCCTAGACTGCTTTTCGAGATTTCCAGAAGCTGATTTCAACCAATTTTTTCTTTTTTTAATTTCCTTCCAATTTCTTTCAAATATATTCCTAACTTGCTGAATTTCATTCATTTTCCTGATTTTTTTCACCTCTAGATTGCTCTCCCATTATCCTCATGTCTAAATGTGCTACTTGTATTGGTACTGAGGGCACCAGTTGCCAATTCTTCTCTTTTTTAAAGGTTTCCTACACCTTCCTGCTAGAAGCAATCATTTCCGCCTTCAAATGCCTACCTGCAATGTTTAATCTATACCTTTCTTGTGACACTTCTTACTTTCTATGTTAACTTATTTAAAAACACACTTAATGAGAATGTAAGCTCCTTGATTAACTAACTTAGTTTCTTGTATAGAGGATGGCCCCAATTCCTGTATTGTTTGAAGTTGCTGAGTGTCTCATCAAAGGACAAATTCACACACACACACACACACACACACACGAGTACCTCTCAGGCAAAAAAAAATACAAATTTGAGGAATGGTTTGGACTACTCTGCTGTAGACTACCAAATTGTTTTGAATTCTTCCCTTACAAAACTTTTAAAATAGCATTAATATTTCATTGTGGGTCTTCCAAGATGCATGTTCTGGATATTTTCTCTTGATGTCTATGAATCCAAGTAAAATCTTCAAATATTGTTTGCTCTTTGTGACAAAAGCTAAGTCACATTAGAATAATTATAGCTGACATGTATTGATCCTTTATTAAGTAACACATTATATACTAAAAGTTTGACATTAATTATCTCACTTAATTCTCATTGCAATCTAATAAGATCATCTAATTTGTGAGCAATGATGGAGAACTATGTTGAATAAAATTCTAAGGGTTACACACCTAATAGAAATCCAAGAAAATAAATCAAAGTAACGATATTGGGATCTACCTATTTACATACTATGCTACACTACCTCCAGTAGAAAAGAAAAAACACTGGCTTTGGAATTAGACAAGAGTTTAAGCTTTCCTTTGCTATTTATTACTAGTTGTATAACCTTGAGCAAGTTATTTAGTTTTCCTGAGATTCGTTTCATTCTCAGTAAAACGGGTAAACGTAAACTTATCTAGCAAAGTCCTTAATAGAAATCAACGAGTCTCTATAACTCAGTGCCAGGCTCTTCACCCTCAGGAGCAGCTTTTCCTTCAGGATCCCTTCTCAATCTCATCCTTAGTGGTTCATTTTCCTATTTCATGTTCCTTCCTATTCTTCCACTGTGGCTGAGTCATTACTCCTTTAAAGACCTTTTGGAACATAAAAACATCGAACCTGCATTACCACATGCACCTACATCCATTACTTGTTTCTACAAAACATCAGAAGATCCATTAAAAGTGAAAATTTTCTGTTTTTGTAAAATTTTTAGTTGTACATCTGGCAGACGATTCTCTTATTATTTTCATATAGAATGAGGGATAGAATCAGTCAACATTTATTAACTTCTTGGCTAAAAGTGGGAGAGGAGAGTTTCTCTTACAGTTATGTATGTGTCTAATATCATAACTGACAAAGAACTTGAGCCATAAATACAGTATTAGTTGTTTTCCCTCAATCCAGAAGGAAAATGGTGAGTTGTAATACTGAAATGCTAAAATGGAAGAAACTCACACTCGTGGAATTTATATAGCACCAATTACACTAACCCAATGAAACAGGCATAAATTCTACTTTTATTCTAAGTTTGAATGCCTTATTTTGTACTGTCATTGATCTCAGGGCCTTCATACTGAGCTACACCTTCAGTCCCTCTTTTTATTTTGAGACGGGCCCTTTCACTAAGTTTCCAGGATGTGCTCAAATTTGAGGTCCTCCTGCTTCAGTTTCCCAAGGTTCTGGAGTTCTTTTCTTTTCTTTTCTTTTCTTTTCTTTTCTTTTCTTTTTAGCTCAAAAAATTTTTATTGAAGTAGCTGCAAGAACTTTAACCAATTACTAAAAACAGGTTAATAGGCAGATAAACAGATAAGAAAACATACAGAGCATATAAAACAATTACATTAAATTGGAGTGCATTCCTAGATACATTTCTCATGCTCAATTATTTTCTATTTTCTTAGTTCTAGGTTTATAACTATAAGCCACTCTGAGTAGTACCTTTTTTCCCATTAACACTTTAGATTTAAAAGAGCAGAAAGAGACAAAGTCTGTAGATTGCTACACAGGATCTTTGTTCATTTTCCCTCTTTACTTTAAAACCAAATTTAAGGTCTTCTCTCTTTATTCTTCTCCTTATATTTAGAGGCTATAAAGAAAAAATAAATCTTTTGTAGTCTTCCATTTTAAATTAGTTCCAAGTTCATAAAATATAAAGTAAAGTTGAAGTTTTGGGGGACAGACATTGAGTTCCCCATAATCATTTAAGATGTACTACCTGCCTTTATGATCTTCCTTGTGTGCTTTTGCAATGAGATACAGAGAAGAAACAAAAATGGAAAAAAACAAGAAGAATTCCATGGTCAGATTTCCCAGATGGAAGCTCACCCTGTTTCCCATAGTCACAACAGCCACTTTATGTGTATAATGTAAGGTTTGTCTTTCAGTCTTACAGCTTGTCAACATTCACTTTTGAATCTCATGGAAAATATTATTCATCACCAAGATGTGATTAGATGAGTGTTGTGGTTTATACATTGTGTCAACTTGAGAAGTCTAGCAGCTTAATTAACTAACTCAGCAGCTCTACATCCTGGGGTGTAGAGCACAAGCAGTTACCTGTTCATTGTGTCAATTTGAGAAGGTCAGAATTTTAACTAAAAGACTCAGCAGGGGGTCAGGGCTCTTTGTAAATATCTTCATCCTGTGCAAAACAAGGCAAGGAGATTTGTGAATGCTACACCCACCCTGCGGAGGGGGTGGTGGTGGAGGGGGGGTGTCTTGTGTACAATATAAGGGAAGAGAAGAGGCTTGCTCTTGCCCCCTTTTACTCTGCCCCTTTTACTTTGGCTGCTTTTTGCTCGGCTGCTGCCTTGAAGTGTTGCCCCAGTGCCATGCTACCCCACCTTGGAGCCAGCTGATTATGGACTGAAACCTCCAAAAACTGTAAGCTAAATAAACCTTTCCTTCCCTAATTTTGGGTGTCAGGTGTTTTGTCCCAGCAACGAGTGAAAAGTAACCAAGATAATGAGTCAGCAGGGTTAGCATCTACTGTACTCAGCAGAAGACAGAGGAGCTGGAGTTTATCTGCAGCAAACAACAGGGAAAAAGAAACACTGACCCACAGTAGTATCAGCATGAATCAGTAGGCCAGTGTCAAAGTGAACACAACCCACACAGATTTCCTCCAAACTGAGTTTACACACAGATAGGGACAATTTTATCAAGACCCATAGCCACAGGTGCAGAATCCTTGAACTGTGGTGAAGCATTGAAGAATACCAACTGGTTGGCCAAAGCTGTTCATTCAAAGCCTTCCAGGAAATCAATGCTGTCCAACTGCATCTCCATTCTGAAGGTGATAGTCATTGAAGAAATCTGGACTTACGGCTCTTTCAGTGGTAATTAATCCATCTGAGCTGTAGAAAAGGTCAAATCTTTCAAGACTACCTACATCATGAATATATGGTTCAGTTTGATTATCATCATACAAGTACTGCTCACTCTCTTTCATCTCTGTCCACTGAGAGTTATGCCAACAAAACTTTTCCCTCTGAAAGTTTTTAGCATTCATCATTTTCTTCATAATATCCTGCAATAATATGCAGTGTATTGTATCAGACCTTTTGGATTTCATTATTTTTATCATGAGTCAGATTTATGAGATATGCTGGAATCTGTGTTTCCTTGATTATGATATCTTTCATGGTATGGTGGAAAAACTATCTGGTAGAACACATTATCTGACACACAAATTCATCATCTTCTTGTTGAACATTTAGCAATTCAATAAGGGAAGGGATTAGCACAGATTTCGCTAACACTGTAGTATAAGAGTCATCCATAGATACCATTCCAATCATTATAACTACTTCTAAAACAAGGTCATCTTCTGCAACACTGGTTTTAGCTTATGCTCAAGGTATGGAACCAACCTGTACTCCTTAAGAACCAGTTCCCAGTCCAAGTCTGGAATGAACAGATTTTTTAGAGTTCTCAAACATTCTATGTAATGAATAAACAAAAGTTTAATTGGTCCATCACGTTAGGTGATGTTCCTAATAATTTTTATCAATACTGGATCCTTGAACTTCAGAGCTCTTTTCAGGAGCATCTTCAACTCATTTCCTTCACAAATCAACTACGCATTAGCAGCAAGATTAATGCAGAGAAGAATGAGTTCCAAATCATTTAGCTTATCTGAACATTCAAAGGACATCTTCATTAATTGTGACATACCGCTAGTGTATGCAAACATTGATTGAAAGCGATCATTCATGATTATGTGGTGAAACATATTGCTATTTGTTTGTTGTTTTCTTTGCTTAGGACTGCTGTGAGTTTGGGGAGAAGTTCAACTTGTACCATCTTATTCCTCAGTCCTATGTCAAAGAAAGACAAGTTTAGTAAAAGCTAGAGAATGATATTTAGTAAACCTTCATGCACATACCATGTCAGTTTTTACCTCTCTCTTTCCTGGCAATGAATCATGCAGCTCTGCAAATAGTACAACAGCTGTTCCATTTTATTTAGTTTTGAGGGACAAATAAGTTTACACTCCTCAACCACCTTCCACCCCAGGGAATTTCTATATTAGCACTGAGATCCTTCAGACAAATAATTTTTTGGCATCCATTTTGTTCTGCCAACATGAAATTTTCCATTTCTCCACTTCATATTCAACAGTAAGTACTTTATTTGATGGATGTACATCAATATCACTTCCCTTAACTGTCTTTAGGAGGCATGGGGCATTCTCCCCTTGTGTGGCACTGCCTGAGAGGAGTCAAGCACCCTAACCCAAGGCAATGACACTCTAAACCCAGGGAGGTGGGGCAGCATCAGTGCTGTGGTTACCATGGTGAGGCCGTGGCTCCTCCCACAGCAACTGTCCTCAGTTACCACCCAAACCACCTGATGGGACCTCTACCCAGCCCTTCTAAGGTGTGCACACTCCTTAATTTCTTTCTTTTCTTGTTTATGTATGTTTGAAACTCATCTGGAATGAAAGCTGTTATTTACAACCAAAAATTAATTCCCAACTCACAGAGCCAAAGCTCTTATTTTTCGATAAAATCAACTTAACAGTTTTACTTTCATGGGTTCTGCTTTGGGCATGATACCTAAAAACTCATTACCAAATTCAAAGTCATCCAGATTTCTCCTGTTTTATTTTAGAAGGTTTACATTTTGATTTAGGCATATGATTCATTTTGAGCTAATGTTTATGATAGGTCTTCTCTAGATTATTTGTGTACACACACACACACACATGCATGCATGGTCTAGCAGCATTTGTTGTTGAAAATACTACTTCTTCTCCTTGAATTTTCTTTGCTTCTTCATCAGAGATCAATTGACTATATTTACTTGGGTTTATTTCTAGACTCTCAATCCTGTTCTACTAATCTTTGTGTCTAATTGACTAATATTACACTATACCACACTGTCTTTATTAACTCTATACTCAGTCTTGAAATCAGCTAATATGTGTCCTCTAACTTTGTTCTTATTCAGTACTATGTTAATAGTTGCAAGATCTTTGTCTTCCATGTAAATATTAATTTGTCAATGTCTACAAAATAGTTTTGTGGGACTTTGACCAGGATTTTTTAACTGTAGATTAAATTAGGGAAAACTGATCACTTTTTAGTTTATCTAACTTTATTGGTACAATTTAGGTGTACATAATGATCACATTCATTATAGGGAACTTGTATTTGTACATGACATATCTTGAATATTCTTTTTTTCCCATTCATGACCCCTCCTTTCAAATCACTTTCCTGTCTTTTTACAAAGCTCTGTTTTCAATTTATACTTCTTTTCTCATTTTTTCCATTCTCTTCCTTCTTTCCCCCTCCCCTTTCCACAGTTCCCTTTTCCTTTTGAATAGTTACTTTCTATTTCACAATATCTATGGTATATTTTTGTTCATATTTACATTTTCAGTTTCTCAATCCAGAGAAATAATGGTAATTTACACACGTGTGTCCAATTTATTTCACTTATGATTATGGTCTTAAGGTCCATTTACTTAGCTATAAATGTCTCAGTTTTACCTTTCCTTATGACTAAGTACCACTCCATTATATATATATATATATTTTAAATCTATTTTTATCCATTCATTGTTCACCATATCAACAAAGCAAAAGACTAAAATCACATAATCATCTCAATAGATGCAGAAAAAGCATTTGGCAAAGTTCAATACTCATCATGATAACAACCCTACAGAAAATTGGAATAGATGGTCTTTATCTCAATCTGATAAAAGTCATCTGTGACAAAACAACAGCCAATATCATACTAAATGGTCAAAAACTGAAAATTTTCATTCTAAAATCAGGAACAAGAGAAGGATGTACACTATCCCAACTCCTATTCAATAGAATTCTGGAAACATTGACCAGAGCAATTAGATATGAGAAAGAAATAAAGCAATTAAGATAGAAAAAGAAGAAGTTAAATTATCATTATTTGCAGATGACATGATACTCTACAAAGACCCCAAAAACTCCACCAAAAGTTTAATGACCAGATTTAGTAGTATAGCTGGATACAAAGTCAACACTCAAAACTCAGTAGCTCCTGTCTACAAATAATGAACTCATTCAGAGAAAAATTAGGGAAACAATACCCTTCACAATAGCACCAAAAAATGAAATACTTAAGAATCAATCTAATGAAGGGAATAAAATATCTCTACATTGAAAACACAGTATTCTGAAGAAAAAAAGAAATCAAAAAAGACATCAGAAAATGAAAAGATATCCCTTACTTTTGGGGAGGAAGACCAAATATAGTGAAAACAACCATACTCCCAAAATTGCTATACATATTTAATGAAATTCCAATCAAAATACCATTAGCATTATTTACAGAACTAGAGACTACATTCCTAAAATTCATTTGGAACCAAAAGAGACCTAGAATAGCCAAAGAAATTCTGGACAACTAAGTCAACGTAGGGAACATCACAATTCCTGACTTGAAATTATACTATGGAACTACTGTGATGAAAACAGCATGGTACTGGAAAAAGAAACCAGACCAGAGGATCAATGAAACAGATTAGAAGATGCAGAAACAACTCTAACCACGCTCAACCATCTTACTTTTGACAAAGGTGCCAAACACATTCACTGGAAGAAGGATAGGCTCTTTAATAAATGTTGCTGGGAAAACTGACTTCCCACATGCTGAAGACTAAAATTAGACCCATGTCTATTATCATGCACAAAAAGAAAATCAAAGTAGGTCAAAAATCTAAATATTAAAACAGAAGCACTGAATCTGCTGGACAATAGGCTAGATAGAACTCTGGAAGCCATAGGTGCAGGCAAAGACTTTATAAACAAAACTCAAATCACAGATGTATTATCACAAAGAATCATCAATGGGATCTCCTCTTATCAAAAAGCTTTTGCACAGCTAAAGAAATCACCGACAGAGTAAAAAGACAACCCACAGGGCAGGAAAAAATTTATGCTTTCTGTTCTTCAGACAAAGGACTAATATCCAGAACATATAAATAAGAACTGAAAAAACTAAGATCCTCCAAATTCATAGACCTACTTAAAAAATGGGCATCTGAAATGAATAGACACTTCTCAGAAGAAGAAGTACAAATAGCAAGCAAATATATTTTTAAAATGTTCAACATCACTGGTCATTCAACAGATGTGAATTAAAACAATGCTGATATTCCATCTCACTCCAGAAAGAATGGTTATTACCAAGCAAACAACTAAGAACAACTGCTGGAGAGGCTGTGGAGAAAAAGGAACACTTCTCCACTGTTGGTGGGAGTGTAGACTAGTGTGACCACTGTGGAAATCAGTGTGGAGATTTCTCAAAAAAGTAGGACTAGAGGTCTCATTTGACCTAGCTATTCTCCAACTGGTTATCTTTGTGGAAGAATTAAAAGCATCATGCCACAGCAATATATGCCCTGTTTATAGTGCTACAGTTTGTAATGGCTATATTTTGAAGAATTGATATCTTAACAGTATCAAGTCCTCTTATCTATGCATGTGGTATATCTTAGCATTTATTTAGATTTTCTTTGATTTTTTTCATCAAAGAGCTTCATAGGTGTCCAAAAATAGGTCCTGTATGTACTTTGATTTATATCTCTTTTCTCAATGCATCTGTGAATAGTATTGTTTTTAAACTTCAAATTCCATTTATTTGTTGATGGTAAATTAGAAAACAATTGACCTTTGTATATTAACTATGATTCATATGACCTTGATACAACCACTTCTTAATTCTAAAAAATTTAATTTTATTCAATTTTATGATCTTTATGTAGAAAATTATAGCATCTATTATTAAAGTTTTGTCTATTTTTGCTATGTTATAAACATTTTAGTTCTTTTCCTTATCTTACTACAGTAACTAGAACTTTGATATATTATGAAATAGTAGGGATGAGACAAAACATTCTTGTCTTGTTCTCAGTCTTGGCAGGAAAGGGTTAAGTTTCTCACCACTAAGTATGATGTTAACTACAGTTCCTTGTCAAGTTGAGGAAGTTCACTTGTATTCCTGATTTGTTGACAGTTTGTATCATGAATGGAAAGATCTCAATTGTAAAGACTCAAACTTTCCTTTTAACTTTTTCATCTCTGTATTGCCGCGGTCCAGCCGGGCTAGGTCCACAGAGTCCCCGAAGGTGGGCTGAGCGTCGGCGCGTGGATAACAGACACACAAACAGCTCAGAGACTGTGTGAATCTGCTTCGTTTATTGTAAGCTCAAACAAGGTGTTATATACCCCCTTTTTGGCCGGGGTCGGAAGTTTAGATAAGAAAAAAAGAAAAGCAACGAATGTCTCTACAATAACATGGTTTCTATAGTCATATGATTAGTTAGCATAGTCATAAAATTTATACCTAGTTAAAAGCCTAGAAGTGTGTTTGTACTATTAACAAGTACTCTCTAATGGGGTCCTTATCTAAAAGCCTATAAAACATGAGTATACCTAGCCCTAAATTAACCCCCTTATCTCCCCATTATGTTCCTGCAGTTGCAAGAATGTGTTATCCATCTCATCTCTATAGCAATACATTAGCATCTCTGTCGGGAGGCTCCCAGACAGCCCCAGCCAACTGATCGTTATCACTATCTTTAAGGGCTCCCAAACTTCTGGTCTGATCTTAATCTCGTTAGTCCTACTCAAATGTCAGATCAATATACCATCAATTGTAAGAAAAAACGTTTTATTGATTATCCCTTTGTTCTTAGGGAGTTTCTATAGTTTGTTTACTGATTTGGTGCACCGGAAAGAAAATAGAAGAAATCCTCCGAACTGGATCAGAGTA